>JBCAUJ010000016.1:5240192-5271634 GCA_038406275.1 Cataglyphis albicans | reverse complement strand
ATGACTGAATTATGTATACTATTATATCTAAAATTATAAAATATTATAACATTAATATAATAATAATATTAATATTAATAATAATATTAATATAATATAATATAATATAATAATATTAATATAATAATAATATATTAATAATAATATTAATATAATAATAATATATTAATATTACAATTAATATTATAAAATTTTACAATTTTTTGTAAAAGAAACTTCTATATTAAAATTCTACTAAACAATCGATCATAAGTGCGGAAAATGGATAATATTGATTATGCTATTATTTGTTGATTTTTATCACAAATACACATTTATTTTTCACTGTTATGTTTGTCGTAGAACGTCGTGACAATCGATTCGCTGACGAAATCCTGCACCTTGGAAAACTTCGCCGGTGGAAGTGGAAAAGTTTACCAATTTGATGCTGCATTCGGCCCATCCGCTACAACGGAATCGGTTTACGAAAATGTGGGTTCAGTCATTGTCGAGGCTGTGCTGGAGGGTTATAATGGTACCGTGTTTGCTTATGGACAAACTGGCTGCGGAAAATCGTTCACCATGCGAGGATTCATCGAACGAGCACTGGAACATTTATTTGAAGCGACCTCCACTGCTAGTTCCGATACAAGGTATTATATATTCAAGCATAATTTTTCTAAATTATCAAAATTACATATATATATATATATATATATATATATATATATGTATATATATTGTATACACAATTTATATGTATGTATGTCCATATAATATATACATCGACATTATTATTATTTAATTATTATTATTCAATAATTTAAGTATTATTATTTAATTGTACATTTAAAATAAATTCACACACACACATACACACAATTAAAATTTAATAAAATATTTTTAAAAGTTATATTTATTATATTTTTTTTGCTTAGATACTTAGCGGTGCTGAGCTATCTTGAGATCTACAATGAACGATTGCGAGATTTGTTACAAGACGATACCGGGGAGACTCTGACTTTGAAAGAGGATCCTACAAAAGGTACTTATGTCGCAGGCGGTCTGCGCGAGATTACCGTCAAAGACGCGGCAGATTGCACTGTTTTGGTCCAGCAAGGCGATCAAAGAAGAGCAGCAGCCGCGACGAAAATGAACGCGGCCAGTTCAAGAAGCCACGCTGTTTTAACACTATCACTCGAAGCAATCGCAATTAATGACGATGATAAACACGGCAATGCTATCAGAAGAGGACGGCTGCATCTAGTCGATCTTGCAGGATCTGAGAGGCAAGGTAGGACCGGAGCTACAGGTGATCGTTTGAAGGAAGCAGCCAGTATTAATCTGAGCTTGTCGGCATTGGGGAATGTCATTAGTGCATTGGCTGCTGGAAATGGAAGACATGTTCCTTATAGGTATATAAAACAAGATATTTTTTCTTGTATATAAATTTTTATATTCATCTTTTTAATAATTTTAATCATTGTGGCGTTTAACGTTATCGAATATCAATATAAAAAAAAAAACAAAATTAAAAATATTATTAAAAAAAATTTTATAAAAAATATTGCCAATTAAGACTTGTTTTTTGTCACATATTTTATCTTTAAATTATTTCTTTTATATTAGCTCAAAAATAATAATATTAAATATATTATTATAAATATTTCATTATATATACAATTTATTCCCAGATTTTATTGATTTATTTTTTATTGTTGGAACAGATAAAAACATAATGGAAAGTAGAGTTACCCAAAATATAAATCACTACGAAGAAATAATTCAAAATATATAACAAATAATTTGTTAATAATTGTTAAATAACACTTATATAACAAATAAAATGTTCTTCAGGGATAGCAAACTGACGAGACTGCTGCGGGATAGTCTAGGTGGAAATGCCAGAACTCTAATGATCGCCTGCGTGAGCCCAAGCGACATTGATGCTGAAGAGACCCTCAGTACCTTGCGCTATGCCGCCCGAGCTCGTTGTATTAAGAATAAACCCATCGTTAATGAAGATCCCAAAGACGCTCTTCTCAGACAGTATCAGTTGGAACTTCAACGTTTGAGAAAGTTGCTCGATTCTAGTGATCAAGTAAATGTTGGATTGGACTTTCAGAAAGAAATAGAGGAACAGGGAAAAAGTTTGAAGGAGAAGCAATACGCCGAAGAGGTAATATAACAATTTTATGAATTTTTTATTTGTATTGCCCTCAATAATTTATAATTTTAAAAATATGTAAACTTTTTCTTTTAATAATTTTAACGAATTATCTTTTGTAATCATTATTAATTATATTATTCATTTTTTTATATTAATATTATTTTATTTAATATTATTTAATATTGTATCATTATATTAAATTATTTAATATTTAATATTGTATTATTATATTATTTAATATTGTATTATATATATATATATATATATATATATATATATATATATATATTGCTTCTTCTATCAATTTTATGATTTTCTATATATTCTATGATAAAATTTAAAGATTCTTAAAATTTTATTTAAAAATGCAGTTAAGCGATGCAATTCTTATTAGCATCATTAATACAAATTGTATATAAAATATAACAATAAAAAAAAAATTATAAATAAAGGTGGAGAAGCTGAGAAAAGAATGCGAAAACTCAAATTTATCGGCTCAGAAGCTAAAAGAAGAGCTAGAAGCCCTAAAATCTCGGTATGAATCGGGAGTAAATGTGACAAACAATGTAGATAAGACTGAAAAGCTCAATCAAGAGATTCAAGAAATGACTGAATCGGATAAGGAACGAATAGAAAGAAGAAGGAAGAAGAGAGAGGCAGCTTTGCAAGATGTATTAAGAAGATTGGAAAAATTGACGATTGGCGGAGAGGAAATCGGGAATGAGGAGCTGAAGAGAAGGAGAGAGAAAAGAAGGAAGAAGCTGGAAGCTCTCGCAGGGGCGCTGGAAGCTAACGATGCCAATAGTAGTGTCTTCCAAGTCTACGGCCAACTCAGGTTCGTCAGTTCTCAATGCGTTATTTGATGCTATTAACTTGAAATCGAGCAAGAAATTCAACTTGTACTTTTCAATTGTACAAAAAAGTTTCAATGTATTAATAATATAACACGTATAATTTACCAATATATTAAAAATAATAGATCAACAGAGGACGCACTGAAAAGGATGGCAAAGCGAGTGAAACAATTAGAAGCCGAAGCGGCGGATCTCCAGGCATCTTGGGATGCCGAGCGCCGCGAGCTTCTTCGAAGGGAATTATTGACATCTCAATTATGCGATCTTATGATACCTTATCTTCGTCCGGGATGTCCCTTTCGAGATATCGCGGCAGTGAGGGCGGCGGCAACCTGGTGCGATGAATTAGGACGATGGCGATTACCGGACGTGTCCCCTCACATTCCTCTACCTCCCGCCGCTCCTGCTTCATCTAAGGCAGATCTTAATAATAACAGTAATAACACCGGTAATAACGATGAGGATGAGAGTGATCAAGATAATGATAACGAGGGAAATAGTAAAAGTATGGAGAAAAAAAATGGTTGGGATATTGTGGACAGTTATTTCCGAAGGAGTAGAGTGGATACTCTCTTGGCACACGCGAGAGAAGCAAAAACATTTGGTGAGTATATTATATATAGTATATATGTATGTGTTTTTTTTTTATCACACATATAGACACACATATATATTTTTATTTCTGTTGTGAAAATAGTATTCGAGAATTTTAGTAGTTAAAAAATGAAATATCAGAGTTGTGTGTTGACTTGTCAGTATTTTTATAAAAATTTCTTCAACGGATAAATGGACAATAATACAAAAGTTTGATTTGTTAAAAATTTTGAAAAGAATGTTTAAAGATTTTGTTAAGGTTTTGTTATAATTTGGATTTTGTAATAACAGGTTGTTTACTTTCTGAAAATAAAAATATTATACAAATAAAAATATACTTATCTTATAAAAGTCATTCAATCCTTTTTTAAGTATATATTTTTAAATTTAATATTTAAAATTTATTAAATGACTTATTCTTCCTTTGTATGAATGAAAAGCATTAAAAGATGCACACACACAAAAATTATTTTAAAAAATTTCATCTAAAAATTTTCTAATTTTACCTCGAATTTTGAACAAATTACCTGAAAAATCAGGGATTTTTCAAGGAATCTTTGCAAGTTTTCGATATTCACCCTATATAACTAATAAAAAATATATATATATTATAGAACCAGGGAATCGCCTGAGCAGATCCGGTGGCTCGGAAGACTCAATGCCAATCGCTGGTAGCAGCGGCTATCTGCAATTAAACGCATTGAATTTACAAAGCAGCGCGCCGATGTTCGGCGATAGCAATTACAGTCCGAATCAGCGCAGATCGGCAATGCGCGGTGGTTGGGTCCACGATGAACAACCCTCTCGGCCTATGTACAATACTTTTATCAACACGACGAAAAAGCCTCCTCCAAGGATACTAGAAGCCTTACCTTCGTATCCCCATGATGATGCGCATTTCAATCGATCGCCTGTTCGCGTCGGCAAGGAAGAATTAAAGTAAGTAGATTTAAATAAGTTGAATTAAAATATTATTATATAATATTTATATAATATTATTATATAATAATTGTAAATTATAAATAAGTTTATATATAAATTAATTTAGTAAAAATTTTCTGTATTTCAAATTTTTAATAAATTCAATAGATTTTGTACATAGAATACTTTAGCTAAATTTTATTTTTAATCTGATTTAAATTTTTTATACTAAATAAGACTATATTTAAAGTAAAATTTATATGTATATATATATATACATACATACTTTTGACATTAGGATGTCTGAACGAAAAGTGCCATCAAGATTACTACGCAACAACGATACTTTTGCTTGTCATCATCCATTTCACGTCGAGCACGCTTGTTCGCCGACTTATTGATGACTTGCTGATAATTTTTAATAAAGCATCAGATATCTTGGCTGTGCGTATTAAAATAGAGACTAGGGAAATTGTGCTGAAAATGTATAAGGTATGTTTATTCAGAGATGTTTTTAAAAAAATAATTGGTTTTTATATTTATTAAATAATATTTAATATTATTTAATTAAATACTATTTAAATTATTTAATTAAATATTTATTAAGTAATAAATCATTATAGATGAGTTTTGCCATAAATTATTTAATGTTCACAATATTAAGAGAAAATATATATAACTCCAAACATTTTTTTCATTGCTGCAAGCTTTATCTATTGTAGACAATAAAAAATTTCAAATAAGATATAATAAAATTTGTAATTAAGATTTTTCAAGCTTGGAATATTTTTTTTTTTAATTTAAACAAAAATAATTAACATTATAACAAAGTATAATTAAAATAATTAATAATTCCAACTCGTTTACTGATTAAATGCAATGTAAAATAAATGTACTAATTCTCTCTTTTTTTTGTTTTTGCATATTATCTCAATTTTCGAGTGCATAAATAAACATGTGTTTTAGTAATAAAACATTTTATAATAAAATATTTTATGCAGAAATAATGTAATTTTCTATATTAATTATATTTATTAATTAATTTGAATGTTCTATCTCGAAGAAATCTTAATCTCATCAGATTGTTTGATTCTAATTTATTGACTGCCTTTGTAAGCTTTACGAAATACTCACACAATGTAATCTAGTGAAACGATCTAAATGTTTCAGTTCACGAATTTCACAATCGATTTCAGATCTAATTTTTTATCGCGCCTGTTACGACACGCATAAAAATATCAAAATAAAATTTTAAACATTAAATAACTTCTGGTAATAATATTCCAAAATTCTATCGTAAATTATAAATTGTTTAAAATAAACTTATAAGCTATAAAAATCGAAATTATATAATAATATTTTAAATAAATTGCATTTAATTAAAAATTTTAGAGAAATAAAGCGAAAAAAAATATTGTTTTATTGTAATAATTCTTTTGATAACTGATCTAATGATCTAATGATTTAATGATCTAATGATCAATTACGTAACAAATATATAAACCAATTTTTTTCTAAAAAAAGTTGTTTTTTGAAAATAAGGTTTTGGATATTAATGAATTAAATGTACTATAGTTAACGTATATATGTATATATATATATATATATATATATATATATATATATAATTTTATAATTATATTTACTGTCAAAAAAAAGACTTGTCTTGCATAATAAAAGCTGTATACTCTGTAGATCTCTGGATTGTTCTCTATTAATTTAATTAAATAAAAAGTCTTCATCTTTGCACAATTATCTATAATTATATCGATATCTTTTTATGTATTTATATTAAAATCATTTAATAAATATATATGCTGACGTAAATAATGATTTCTATAAACCGCAGGTTCAAGAAGAAGAGGTCAAGCTGAAAAAAATGTCAAGACAGCGCCAACGGCAATGAAAAATAATAAATAATTGATCAAACTTCAATTTGTGAGTCGCTGTGATCTTCGATCTCTTACAAAAAATACTTAACATTTTCCTCTGAACTCTCGCGTTTAAAGTTTATAGTATTTTAATATGTGTCGCGATCACATTAGAAAAAGGAATTTGATGAAATGTATCGCGCTTTACTACCTTACCGTTCGAATGTTGCCGTGCGAATGATAACAATTCACAAATCGTACATAAACAAAAGCAGGCTAATGTTTACATCGACAAGGCCGTACATCATGTTATTGAAATATTTATAAACTATGACAAACGGAATATTAAATTATAGAATTTGAAGTTTTAAATTTATTTAATAAACTAATATGTCACGGAGTTTTATATTAAAAATTAAAATGAACATATCAAAAAGATATATTATATAATATATAATAAGTGCGTTATACACAATTAAATTTTAAATGGGCAGAATTTATATAAAATATCATTAGAATTTTATTTAAAAGTGATATTTTTATATATCTCTCATGATAATGTACCTGAGATTTGTCTCTTTTAACGTACCTAAAATATAACAATAATAAAATATGAAACAATCTTAAAGAGACTGCTATTTATAGAATGATTAATGAAAAAGCAGTCAGATATTATAGTATTACATATATCACAAATATTACATTAATATTATTTTTATTAAGAGATTGTATAAATTATAAAAAGAAGATAATCGATAGTTTTGCAGATCGTTTATCATATTCTAATCTTTGGATATTGGATATTGGACATTATTGAATTACTCAATTTATCATATTGTTGGATATATATAATTGCTGAAGCGTTGCTACTGGTTTCTTATGTCATTTGTTTTTCGTCTTTATGCTTGCCAAAAAAGAACGAAAATTAGAAAAAAAAAATCTTATCTTTATACACAATTGTTTAAAAAGCCATTGTGTATAAAGATGTACATATTTATAATAAATAAAGAAATTTAACTATAAGAGTATTATAAGAGATGCTGTGATCTAATTTGTAGTTAATATATAATATAATACAGAATGTTCCCAAGAAGTTTTAATTAAAGAATATTTGGTTCAAGGAGCTTATACAAAATCTTCCTTTATGATCCTTTCATGATTATATATATATATTTTTTTTTTAATTTTATTATAATCATAATGTAATATGATTAATATCACATATACATATATATATGCATATATATATATATATATATATATATATATATATAATATTATAACTATCAAAATGATGATTTATATGTACTATAATATGTATTATAATTAATTTTTTGCACACAGTATATATTGCATATTTTATTCTCAAATTAATGAGAATTATTTCGCTGAAGTTTATTTCGGATAAAAAGTATCTCGTGACGTTGCATGGACACGTGTATTGTATTTTGCGCAATTCTTATTGATTTATTTATGCATGATAACTGTTCGCAAAAACATTCCATCACTTCCAACTTCCAGTAAAAAATTAGAGAACAAAACAAACTTTTCAACAAAAAAGATCATAAAAAGAAAAAAAAAAAAGAAAAAAAAGAAGAGAAGAATATGGCAACTTACGTAATAATAGTTTCCGAATGCGGAGAAATCGATATGATAATAAGATTAAATATTCCTTTACAAAAGGAGTGGTTTATAAAGCAAAAGCCGTTATCGGAGAATAAGAAAATAATTAATCTAAATATATATTATAGGATTCTTCTATAATTATCAGAAAGTAAGAAAAGATAAGGAAAGATATTGATTATATTTGTTTTGTTAAGTATTATGTAGTATCGAGATGGAATTAATATGTAAATGACATATATAATGTGTTGATATAATCTACTAAAATTTTTCGTATTGATAATATTTATATTTAATTTCTAGACAAAAAGAAGAAATAATTAAAAAAAAATTTATTTTTTTTTTTATTTCTATTGTTAGTTTCATAATTATTATTTCATACTATGCATACTGAATTATGCCATAATTATTTAATTCGTGTCAATTGAACAATATGAAAATTAATCAATACGTTTAGTGTTAAATTTAGGTTTAATAATACACAATAATTTTCATATTTTTGATATAGCTAAGCGACATATAAGAAATTGCGCTTTCGCTTGCGAGATATCAAAGAAAAAGATTCCGCGCGAGATTTCTATGTCACATAAAAGATAGTGTCATTATCTTCCCTTGAATCTTGCATAAATATTATTGGCTATTGACAAATTATGCTGATATCTTCTATTCTATTGCGAATGAAATCATCCCAAAAAAAAAGATTAATGGATTTTATGAACTACGCAGTTGTGATAAAGAAACTTTAATTTTGTATACAAACACACACACACACACACACACATATATATATATTCCATTTTTTCTGTATTTAAATTAAATCTCCAGATCTATTGCGAAAACAACTTTTGTATTTCTAATCGAAGATCGTCATCGAGATCTATTTTGTAAGATTCAAATCATATATGTATTATTAGTTGCATGAAGGATTCTTTGGCTAACAAAACAAAAAAGAAGATTACTATCTCGTTTTATTATTAACATGTGTGTACAAAGGCCACTGATAACAACTAATTGTAAGCACAATACTCGGCTTCGATAAGGTAAGACAAATTTTATCATTTCTTCATTTGATACGAAGAGTAATAACAATAACAGATTTTAAATTTTATTCTTTCCTTAGAGGCATCAGTGGCGAACGGAGATCGAAAGTGATCGTTGAAGAAATCAGCCTACGGCTGCAAACTCTTACTTTCTCGCTTCCGCTTTCCCCAACCGTTTCTTCTGAATTTAAGATCTACCGCAGCATCTCCACTCTCTTGTGTCTCTTTTCATTATATCCATTTTAGATGATCTACTGAGATATTGCAAATAAAAACCGATTTTTCTTCAAGAAGAGTATGTTTAGAAATAATATTATAATTAATCTAATAATAATATTATAATATTATAATCTAATAATAATATTATAAATAATATTATAATTAATCTAATAATAATATTATAATTAATCTAATAAATTATAATTAATCTAATAATTTATACTACACACACATTGAAACGTCCGAAAAATGCTTCATTAGAAAGTACATGATCTTTGAAAGATTTCTCCGCATACACATTCTCTCTATTATTCTCTGAAATATACAGTATAAAACATAAATTTATAATTAAAACGATGAAAAAGATGAATTAATATGTATTTTTCATTTAATTAATGGCTCTTTCTCTCTCTCTCTCTCTTTGTTTATTTTTCTTTCTTTCTTTCTCTCTCTCTCTTATTCTTTCTTCTTTTTCTCGCTCTCTGTCATATAATAACAAGGCTTTTTTTTACGATAATTGCATTTTTCTTCAACTATCTGCTAAATTATTATTATTGATCATGCTAATTATCGATTGTCATTTTTCAGAACAAAAACATTTGTGACAATGCATAAAAGGAGACTACGATACTCGTAATTCAATGATAATTACCGCGTCGTGATATGAAATAAGAAACGCATAAGAGGACTTTAGCTCGAATGACGATACGAGAATGTAATGCGTAATTATTCGAGAATAAAGAAAGAAAAGATGATACGAACATCTAATGTTCGGGGATACATAGATTCATTCCCATCCAAATATTACAAATAAAAAGGTCATTTCTACTTGACTTTTACTTGATAAACGCATGATCTAATCAGAGAACCTGATTCTATTTTTAAATTCTGTAACTTAAAAATCTATATATATTTTTAAAAATAAATGTTAAGTAAAATGGAAAAATAGCTTTCCATAAATAACATTTACAAAATTTATAATATTGAGCATTTATTCCTAAATTGTTATAATTTATTTTTAATTAATAAAAGTTTAAAAGAATGAAAAAAGATTTCCAGATATATTTTATATTATCTATACATACATAAGACAATACAGAATTTATTTTATATTATTTATATAAAAAAAAAAAATAAAAATAATTTAAAAAGTTAAAAAATATTCTACTTTGATAGAGATGTACTTGTAATATTTTATCCAAATATTACAAGTTTATATAAAAAACATCTTTATTTTAAATAAATAAATAAATTTGTTCAATGAAATAGAATTATTGTTATACACATTGTCAAGGATTAAAAACAACATTGAGTTTACATTTGACAGGGAAACCTAATGATCCCTTCTTCATCAATTATTCTAATGTCACTATCTGGAAAAATGTATTTTTAATAGGTCTTTAAAATATAGATTAAATTCAGTGCAATGCGTCAAACTTGGAAAATAGACTTATATTATTTATCAAAACAGTATACGAATTTTATATGACTAATCGATTAATTATATTTTAACATTTTTTTAATCGTTTAATAAAATAAAACAAACGATCGTATGCGAGACATTATAATTTTTTCATTGTAGCTTTGTTTTTGCGTGAAATATCAGTGTCGAATGTTAAATAAGCAATAAATTTTATCATTTGCATGACTAAATATTAAAATTTATTACTCACAAAGAAATATAAAAAATGATGTTAATATATAAAAATATTTTAAACTTATTTCCGTGACTCTTGATAGTTAAAATTATTATCTATTTCAAAATTCATCATTTTAATAATAAAAATTGATTAAAATAGCACATACTTTCTCAATTTCTTTAAATATCATTTTTTTAATTTTATGCAGTTTTTATATTATTTAAATTTTAATGCAAACATGTATCCACTTTAATATTTGCAATATATTATATTTTTCAATATTTTTTAAATTGAATTTAATATATCACAGATTTAAAAATCACAGATAATTTTGTGTCTAGCTGTATTTAAACTTTAATTTTATTATAATTTTGTAAATTGTTTAACGCAAATTTGGATCTGTAATAAAAATAACGAAGAAATTCGGCTTTCGCAAAATTCATTTCTTTTCGCGCAAGAATCGAGTTTGCGTGATAGTTTTTATGAAGCAATTGGCTGCTTTCAACATCGCATTTCTGCAGTATCGTGATCCGATTTCCCAATTAAATTTTTTTTGTATTATAGAACACTGTATAAATAATTGGCATAATTGCAAACTTGTAGACTACATGCCCGATATCCTATTTGCGCACAAAAAAGGAAAGTATATATACTCGCATCTCAATCAAAAAAACAACTGTAAACTCAAAGCGTCTGTAGATTGATAAACAGAGATAAATAGAGTAAGTAGCTTTAATTATTCATATTTTATTTTTGCGAAATTTTTTGATTGAAAATTGTTTATATTAAAACGAAATTTTTATGTGTAACGGTTTAATGAGCATAAAAATAGTTTTAATCTTTCTCTATGCATATGTGTGTTCATTCTAAAAAAAATTAATTAAGATAAAATTCTATGTTTAATGCAAATTTATGTTCGTTCACGTAACATACGTTGTTTCTACACACAACCATCTTCTACCTACAAAACTACTTTCTTGCGTTTCTTGAAAGTGAGAGCAAATCTGATCGAGTATAAATTCACAAAGTATGAATTCTGCGCATGAAGTATATTTTGCGACGCAAAATTTCGCAAAGAGAATGACCTAGTGCGTTTCGAGAAGGGTTTTGCGATTTTTTTTTTTTTTTTTTTTTAAAGTAAGTTTGTAAAACATTTCTTCCTTTCAAGTAAAATATTGCGTAAAATATTTAATTACAGATTTTCAAGATTTACTTTGACTAAGATTCACAGAAAATTAAAAATTCTAAAATTAAAAAATAAATTTTTCGAAGAATTATTAATATTTATTCTTATTGACAAATCTTTTATTAAAATTGTTTTTTTTTTTTTTCAAGTAACTACATGTCTTTATTATATTCTCAGGTTAAAGATAAACATACGTTAGTAATAATGACACGCACATATATCATAAAGATCAATTACGGTCACGATTGATATGTTAATTCATTATCATTTTACTAATTTAAAAACTCGAGCGCAATTTCTTTTCAAAAAAATATAAGTAAAACACCACTTGGTTTCACGTAAATGCGTGAAACATTTAATTATAGATTTTTAATATTTATTTTAATTAAGATTCACACATATACACAAAATTTAAAATTATAAAAATAAAAAAATGAATTTATCAGAGAATTATTATTAATTCTTTGCATTGACAAATATTTTATCATTTTTGTTTTCTTGCAGCTACGTGTCTTTATCGCATTTTCACGTTAGAGATAAATATGCATTAATATTAATGACTCGTGCAAATATCGTAAAGATCATTCATGGTCACGGTTAATTATATTAATTCATTAATATTGTACTAATTTCGAAAATTAATATTAAATAACATTCACCATAAATTAACATAGTGAATTAATTTATCATTAATATTAATTGATTATTAACATTTTAATGCATATATAAAATTTTTATTTGTTAGGGTTACATAGGTCTCTCATTGTCTAATGACTCAAGCACTTCTTCAACATTTTTTATATCGTCTCGGAAACGTCATGTGCATATCTCTATAAAAGTATTGTATAATTAACGCATGTTGAAAATATAAAATTTTCAGTAAAATGTCTCTTTAAAGATCTTTGAATTTTTATTGCAAATTAGACTTTTAAAATTTTATATGCATCGTGATCAATATTCTGTCGATTTATTCATAATAGTCCGCTCACATATATGTATATCCATCTATAATATCATAAATCAATCCATTGATTATTTTTATGTTTCAAAATTCGTTCTATTATTAATTGTATACAAAATTTTGAATGTAACAAGTAACAAAAAAAAAAAAGTAAGGGAAATAATAATTAATCCTTTCCTTCTTACATATAATTATTTGAATTTTGTATGTCAAATCAGATGAATAAATAATTGAAAATAGCTCGAGTTTTATCAATAAAATTACCAAATGTGCATTATTAATAGCAACCAATTCTAAAAAAATGATTGTATATGACTTTTTGATCGCATTATCATATTGTTATTGTCATTTATCTTTTGTATCAGTGAATTTGAGCATGCAATTTGCATTGCGTATCAATTCGCTAATATATTTCCGCATAGTAAGCAGCTAGAATAGCTAAATAATAACTATATTATATAATAGACGGAAAGAGAATCGTCACAGCAAATATCTTGCTAATTATTTTGATAATTATTTACATTCATGGTCACCTCGTCTTGATCATCGCATATGATATAAACGTGAGGTCACTGATGTTCATTTTGTTTTATTTTTGTTTTATATTTATTGGCTGTCTCGTATAGTTTTTGAGATATTTTAATGAAAAAGGTTTTGCCAAAATTATCAAAATTATACAATTGTAATCGTATTAATTAATCGATTATACAGAATATTTGAAAACTCTAGGAAGTGATTCTTTGGACGATTTAAAAAAAAAAAAAAAAAAAAATTTGAACATGAACATGAGTTCAGAAATGCTTCCCATTGAGGTTTAGGATTTTTGAAAATAAAAAATAGTGTCATTATGTATATATGTCATTATATAATACAATAGTCATTATGATATATATATATATATATATGAATATTCAATATTCATATATATATATATATATGAATATTGAACAATTGATGAGTTGGCAATATTCTATCTAGACATTTGCGTAATAAGATCATCGAAGCGAGCAACATGATCGATCTATCATGCGATAGATGATACAAGCACTTGTCACGAATCCTCAAGTAAAATGACATGAATAAAATATTGTTAAGAATGATAATAATAAACATTTTTAAAGATATTAATACGCAACATGTCTTTTACGATTTGGATAATGATCGCTAAGAGCAGGATATTGCAAGAGCAAATAATTCCCGAGTTTCCTAGACAGTAAGAAAACAAGTAATTAAATATAAATATTTTAAATTTTGCGTCTTTCATATAAAAATAAAATTAACGAGGCGATAAAGCTTTTACATTTGCTTACTTTCTTCTCATAATAAATATGTTTCTATCTTCGAGATTTATGGATAAATACATTGAAAGAACGATAGAATATTATATGCTATATATCATATCTTTCGATAGTAGCAATAAATTTCATTACTGATATAAAAGGTCAAAGTTTGTTAGATAATACGGATATGCTATATTATCGCAATAACAGCCAGTTTTCGCGTTCATATCGTTTAAGAAAAACATTTTATATATTCTTTATATATTATAGATATTAATTAATATTAACATTACATAATTATGTTCACAAAAAATAACCGAAGTACTTTGAAATTAAATCAAATCATTCAGAATACATCAAGTTTATTGCAGTGTGACGTAATTACTCTTGCATGCCAAGTTATTGTATAAATAAAGTATATGCATGTGTCAATAAGTACGCAATGTGTCATAATCTTTGGAAAATGTTCACTATTTTTATTCGCAATTTACAATTTGACAAGATATATAAGCAAATAAACTGCTCTGACAGCACGAAATCGTCTAAGAAAATACTTAAAAAAAATGAAATATTTTTTGTAAAAATATCTTTTTATAAGACCGTGCATAGTCGATGAAAAGATAACTAATGGACAAAATATGTCCGACTAAAAGTCGGATCTTGTAGCCTTAATTTATAAGCTGTTAAAAGCGATCTAATTTTAGACATCTTTGAATCGTTCTGAAGTTATATGTATCGTATAGTTAAAATCTTTTCTTAGGTTGTCTTTTTGGTAAAACAAAAAAAATCTTGTTATTGACATTTCCTTTTAGACATTTTTCAAAAGACAATTTTTTTTTAGTTTAGTTTGGAAAGACATCTTTTAGACGTCTTTTCGTCTTGCCGAAAAGATGACTTTAATAAGACATCTCTTAGTTTCATGCGTTTTCTGGATGACAAATTATAATGAGAAGGAAAAGGAAGATGCAGTCAGTTAGATATAAATCAGGGTAGTGCATTGACCTTGCAATTGCATGATATGAACAGACAAAAACTGAATACATCCTACTAAAAGCGTCATGCAAGAACGCACGCAATTGCATCCACAATAAATGTAACAAGTTTCATATATTCTTATTTCACGTATCCTACTTATTTTATTAATTTTTATTCGCCGTTTATTTATTTCACGTATAAAAAGTGTAACAAAGTATAATTTAAAAAAAAAAAAAATAATTGTAATAAGCATAGAATTCATTTATTTTCGTTAAATTCATTAAATTTTAAATATGTATAAAAAGTAATATCAAATGTGTAATTAACAAAACAAGCAATTAATTTTAAAACTATAAATTTATTTTGAATAAAGAATGCGATTTTATCAGAGTAAGAATAGCGTGTATTTATAGCGTGTTTTTATCCATATCGTATTTATTTTTTCATTTTATTATTTTTTTATTATACTTAAAAAATTTTAAATTTATAATATATACGAATATATATATATATATATGGATAATAGAGGAAATAAATGAGTGAAGAAACTAATATTGACAATATATTGGAACGAATAAAAAACCGCGAAGCAAACTTGAAGATGTATGTGCGTGTCGCTTTAATTATTAATGTAACAACAAGTTATTATTGTTTTTTTAATAATGCTAGCGTATATGTAGGCATGTTTGTATTCCATATGTGCGTCACATTTTATATGCAAATAGAACATTTGTATAAAGCAGAATCTGTAAAGCGAAAATAATAAACAAGTAATATGTTTTACATAAATCACTGCATATAAAATATTTTTTTTTTTTTACAAAAGCTTCAATCTTATAGAACGTGTTTGTAAAAAAAATTAAGCAAAAAATATGAAAATCTAAATGACAGATATGTAAAAAAGAATATAAATATGTATAAATTTATTAACGGGAGAAAGAGTTAATTTTTAAAATTCTTTCTCTCTCTCTCTTTCTCTCAAAGAGTTTTTCAAAATTCTTTAAATATTGAAAAAGAACTAATTAATAATTTTCTCCTTTTCTTACAGAAGATGATAAAATAATCTGGAATAAAATAATGTGGACTAATCTATTTCTGAATTTTATGAATCATTTATTGCGTCGTTAAATCGAACGATTGTGTCACGTCTCCGAGTAAATAAGAGACTTTAATTCGCTTACTAGTGCAAAGAATGAGGGGAATCGTCATGGAGATGACTATTCGTGCAACAGCGTAGCTAACTAACTGCGAGATATATACGAGAGAGTTTTAGTTCTTCCCGTAAGTCACGTATATACGCGCGCGAGAGCAAACGTCAGACGTCAGGCGTCAGCAGTCAGCCAGCGGAGCGTCAGTGAGCGTTGCGAACGTCAGAGCGTCAAGCATCAGTCGCCAGCTGGTGGCCGGCCCGAGCGGTCATTTCGTGCGCGCGCTCTCGCACGCATCTACCCGTACGTATCCCGATCGAGCGAGGCGCCTTCTCGATCGCGCTTCTAAAATAAGCGCGTGGACCCGCGAGAGAGAAGAGCGACCGTGTGATGCGGTGAAGCCGTAGATGCTTCCTCGTCGCTGTCGTCATCGTGATTCTTTCGGTAGCGCGAGATGCGCGCTATTGAGATCCGTTGCTATTGAGACTCGTCCGTTGGGTCCATCGACAGGCATCACGAAGATAACGAAGAAATGTCGTCGGTGTTCTCGAAGCTGATCGACGGCGCATCCGCGCGCTACGGCGTGCGACAGGAGACGCTGACGCGCGGCGTCGCCGGCACCGCCGCGGCCCTCTATCTCCTCAAGCTCACCTATCCGCACATCCTCGCTCGTCTCAAATCGTCCATCCGAAAGAGAGAAGGCCACCAAGACCAGCGTCGTTCCAAGCCCAACGAGAACGGTACCGCTCGTCGAACGGTCAACAACGGTCCTCCCGACGACGAGAGCAGGATCGCCGAAAATGGCAATGAGGGAAAACAAAGATCATCGGTGGGACTGGATCGCGATTTTCTTCGACAGCTGATCATGCTGCTGAGGATCATGGTACCGGGATGGCGAAGCCGTGAGATGGGTCTGCTGGCGTGCGCGACACTGACGTTGCTAGCCAGGACCTTCCTCTCCGTCTACGTGGCCGAGTTAGAGGGTCAGATCGTGAAGAGGATAGTGTTGCGCGACTTACGCGGCTTCGGCCTCATGCTCGGACGATGGTTCGCCATCGCTCTGCCAGCTACCTTCGTCAATTCCGCCATCAGATACCTCGAATGCCGACTGGCGCTTAGCTTTAGGTACGCTCCTGCTCTATCTATGTTTCTACTTCTTCGTGTATGTGAGTGGGGGGGAGGGGATGCCTACATCCGTCCTTTTCAGAACGGAGTAGTGTGTCTTTGCTAGGCATGCTTTTTTTCACATTCCATTCATTCTTTGCATTTTGTGATGAATAAATGCTTTTTTTTTTTTACCTGTATCTTTTCAATATATTTCTTTCTCAATTTGCCTTCTTTCCTCTCATATAAAATTTAATGCAATTTTATGTCTTTTTAAATTATAATTTTTGATTATATCTTTTAACTCAATTATCTATGGGAATTTTGATCAATATTATTTATCAATTTAATTTAATTTAATTATCTATGAATTATATCAATATTTTTATATCAATTATCTATGAGAGAGAATTATAATTATATCAAATATTCAATTAAAAATTCAATTAATCTATGATATATCGTGTATATTTTTGAATTCAATTTTTACATCAATTGAAACAAGTTTAAAGAAAGAAAAAGTAAAGAAATTAAAATATAGATAGTGACACTGAAACGGATGGATTTATCTATCTTTAGCTTCCTGCGATTGTAGAATATAATATTGGGATTTATATTTCAAGATTACTTCCTGTAGAAAAACCTACAAAACCTGAATTCATATACTTATTGTCATAGCAAAAAATACTGAATACATAATATTGGGTATGCATTTTTTATTGCAATTCTTACAATTAATAATAGAAAATGAAAATATTATACCAATGAAAAATGCTTATCTTACAAATGTTACTCAATTCTTTCCAATATTTTTAAACTTAATATTTAAAATTTAAGCGATTTATTTTTTCCTTTGAGTGAAAAGCATCAGAAAACGCACACAGCAAAAAAAAAACTTGTTTTAAAAAATTCCTATCCATTCTAAAAATTCTTTAATTTTACCTGGAATTTTGAAATTACCTGAAACATCAGGGAATTTTTTTACAAGCTTTGAATAAATATCTTGTATTTAGAACAAAAAAATTAGTAAATGGAAGTGAAAGAATAAAACGAATACAGAATGTTTGATCCAACTTGATCAACTTTAGTTCTAATCTATGTTATTGTGAGGGGAAAAGATATGCTTTACAAACAAATTTTTCGATTAGATAAGTATTCTAATCATAATATCAATTCTAGTTAGTTAACTCTGCCTCTATATCTCCCTTTAAGATATATAATAGTATGATTTTTTTTCTTCACATTCTAAGAATTAAAATTTTATACAAATGATGAATGGTCGAATCTCTTCTCAGATTCCCCCAATCGTCTTTTTTTATCTTTTTAAAATAAAAATGAGAATTACTTATCCTCTATTTTATCTTACACATTATCTACTTTCTTCATATAATAAAAATGGATTCAAAAAATTTAGAGATTTTATGAAAATAGAGAGAAGACAAAATATAAACAAGAAAATGTATACAAAAAGTACAGATAAAAAGATAGGAAATGTGAAGCAAAGCTCTTCGATAAAATTTATCACAGTTTGAAGAGGAGGGTCAAAAGAGCGCCAGAGCTAGCTAAAACGCGATATATTTATATCAATTATGATTGCAAGATGCCAAATTAGAAATGTAATGTATTTTTTTTTTTTACATCTCTATACTAAATTTTTCAATCGATTTAAGATTTTTCCTCGATATGCACGCATACATATAAATAACTGTTTATGCATTATTATCTGCGCTCAGGCTTTAATTGGTTTTCTTTTTCCCGATACAGCCAAAAACAACTGTTGATATTAATTTGCTCGGGGTTTGCGGATCTTTAAACTCGTCACTGATAACACAACGGTACAATGGCGTAAGGCGTATCTTCTCAATAAATACAGTTAGAGGAATGTTATGTGTATAGATGTAGCATATCTCACGATACAACGAATCGATTCAATTACAATAATATATAAATAAATATATATATATATATATTTATATAATAAAATGTAATTAAAATATTTAAATAATTTATTTAATTTATAAAATCCATTAGTATTTTATTTTTATTTTTCTTATATATATGAGAATTTAATGTTTTCAAAGATTTCACATCTTGTTTACGTTTTTAATTTGCTTGTTTTTAAACAGCAGGAATAATTTTATTTATCTGTTCGATTTTCACGAACAATCAATTTAATATATGTAAATAAATCAGTTTAATATATATAAATAAATCTATATATATATATATATAATCTTATATATATGATCTTATATATATATATATATATATATATATAAAACAGTTTAATATATATAAATAAATCTATATATATATAAATCTATATATATATACATATATATATATATATATATATTCTGCTTTTATCAGTTAAAAAATTTCTGATATAATCTCCCATAAGGAATTTATTTATATATATCTATATATATAAATAAATCTCTTATGGGAGATTATATCAGAAATTTTTTTAATTGATAAAAGCAGATATACAGAACATTTTTAATCTTAATATCAGAGTTTTGCTTTTATATCGATTACGTGGTATTATCTTGAACACAAGTGTTTTAAATAATTTATAACGTTGTCTTTATTACAATATCATGAGGAGCTTATAATTAAATTTTCATGTTTAAACGTTAAATGTTAAATGTGTAATTGAAAAGAGAGAAATTTTATCCGGTTTAGAAGTAAGAAATAAATATAATTATGTAAATTTCGCTACAGCATCATTTCTTTCGTCATTTTGAAATGAATCATTTGAAGTTTATTTAAATTTATGATATTCACACTGTTTTATATAACTGATGAAAAAAAGACTATTAACAGTTTATGATATATATTGGTTTATATATAGTTATTTTATATATATAGAGTGTTTCAGGTCAAGTTAATGAAACTTTAGCGTCTTGTAGGAAATCGTATTTGGAACAAAAAAATTCCAATTAACATAGGAAACGCTAAAAAGTTATAACTAATAAACTCTCTGTAAGTAATTAATTATAAATTATGAAAATTTAATAAGTACTTTTTATGTTTGCATTTGCAATGTTTGAATTACAAATGTAATGTTTATACAAAGACCACCAAAAGATAATATTTTCAATTTTCTTTTTTCTTTTTTTTGTTTTTTTTTTTTGTTTTGGGCTTATTTTCTTTTAAACGCCTTATCAGAATTGAATTTATGAAAATTGATGTAATTTAATTTATAATTTAATTACCCGTAAGATTCATTTCGTTATCTTTTTCGAACGAATGAATGTTTTGATATTATTTTTGAAAATGTGATTTTTTGAAGTTTGTTAGCTATAACTTTTTAACGAAGCGTGTCCTATGTTTATCGCAGCTTTTTTGTTTCAAATTCAATTTCTTTTAAGACTCTAAAATTTTATTAATCTGAACACAGGGGAACACTCTGTATATGTATATATTTAATTAGTCTCCACCTAAGGAAAGCCTCTATAAGTTGCATGCTAAAAAATTAAATTTTCTTCGTAGAATAAAATATAATTCTTGGATTTGTGTGCGCAGGGAACGTCTGGTACAGCATGCTTACAAGATGTATCTGAGTCAGCAGACTTACTATAGGGTATCAGCTTTAGACACTAGACTTGGCGGTGCCGAGCAAAGACTGACGGATGACTTGTCCGAACTAGCCAGTTCCGTAGCTCACCTGTACTCTAGTTTAACCAAGCCACTGTTAGACTGTGCCTTAGTTGGTATCGCGCTTATTTCGTTCTCGCATAAAATGGGTGCCAAGACGATACCAGGTGAGATTGTTATATTACATTGTTAAATACGAATCTCTTTATTGCGGAATCGCCGGAATAAAGAAAAGACAGAGTTCCCATGAGACTATTCTGAATTCATTATATGATCTATTATACAATCACTATATCATGCTTATGCTCTAATAGCGCATGCACAGAATGAAAATATCCTTTCACGTTCTTTATCTTTTATTCATTCATTACATAGTCATGTAAATATTGTTATATAGTAGAAGAACCGCGCGAAAGAGAAATTTCAATTTACTGAATTAATTTAGAATAATAAGTAACAGAATAAAGAGATTCTATTGTATTGCTTATTGTATTATTATTATATTATCGGTATTATTGTTGTTATTATTTTATTTTCTGTAGGACCACTATTAGCGCTAGTAGTTATTGGTTTAACTGGACAAGTTTTGCGTTTCACTTCACCAAAGTTTGGCCAGCTAGTTGCCGAGGAAGCAACGCGACGTGGCAAGTTAAGAGAAGCTCACGCTCGAATCAGTGCCCATGCAGAAGAGATTGCATTTTATGGGGGACACGATACAGAATATCGTTACCTGAATTCCGCTTATAAATCTCTGGTGACGCACTTGCAGCGTATTATCGCCGTCAAATTGTGGTATGTGATGTTGGAGCAGTTTCTCATGAAATACGTATGGTCCGGCACTGGACTC
This sequence comes from Cataglyphis albicans, assembly GCA_038406275.1. NCBI lineage: Eukaryota > Metazoa > Arthropoda > Insecta > Hymenoptera > Formicidae > Cataglyphis > Cataglyphis albicans. The sequence goes on along the minus strand of JBCAUJ010000016.1, from coordinate 5,249,622 downwards.
TTCGTTATTGCTATGCCGTTGCTCTACAACACGGCCACATCATCGAGAAGCGGGATTAATACAGACGGCGATGGTGCGTATACGATAACGCAATATCTAAGTAGAACATCTCGTTTAAAAAAAAAAAGAAACAATCTCATATCACTTATAAATTAGATTGACAAATTTTTCTCATTATACATACGTATATTTTTCTTATACAATAGAGTCTCGTTATTTTTAATAAAAAAAAGATATTGTTGGAAAACAGAAATTGACAGATACCTTTTCATAGTGCGAGCTACTCAATTGCCATGCGCAAAGGCAATTACGTATATGAAATATAGGTGTGCTATCATATGATCTCTGTTATAATGATATAGGGAAATGCGACATTAGTGTTTGTGAAAGTATATGCATTATGAATACCACAAATTTAAGGAGACTCTACTGTTACCTGTGCAATAAAAGATTTTTATTATATTTTTTTATTATAAATAAAAATAATGATAACGTACGCTTATTATTTATTAATCAGGTGGCGTGAGTGAGCGAACGAGGTATTTGACTACTTCGAAAAATCTCTTGAGTTCTGGAGCGGATGCTGTCGAACGACTGATGTCATCTTATAAAGTATGCACCTTAATATTTATTGATTTCTTTAAACCTGTTTTGTGTCCGCTATAAAAAAATAAAAGACTAAACATCAAGATTAAACATATTTTAGAGATACGTCCAAGAAAATATATTAATCTAATTCTTATATTGAAACAGGAATTAGTCGCATTGGCGGGATACGCGGCACGCGTCAGCGAAATGTTAGACGTGTTTAAAGACGCTGCGCTCTGCAAATATAAAAGAAATGTTGTCACCAGTAGCCCATTGCGATCCCTTTCAAACGGCAACGCTCAACAACCTGCAGATAAAATAATCGAATTCGATAATGGTATCCCAGTAATTAAAGGTAAATTAAATAATTCAAATAGATATATCATATTGCAACAAAATTTAATTAAATATTTATAATTTTTAATTTGTTTAATTTTTAATTAAAATATGATTACATAATTTTATCATATATCATTTACGTAACTTTATTATACCTTTATTAGGAATTGTTCGCGAAAGTACGGATGGTAGTATAAGTCTGATCAACGTGCCGATAGTCACACCTAATTGTGAAGTCATTGTACCCAGTTTAACAGTTCATGTAAGTATTCAATTATTTCGTACCTATATATGTTACATAGTCACGGAAATTTATTGTGTTCCAGTATTTAAGATCTCGAAAAAGATATGTATATAATTTTACATATATATATACATACATACATACATACATACATACATACATACATACATATATACATACATACATACATACATATATATATATATATATATATATATATATATATATTTGCTTTCTCTTTTTTCTTTTAATTTTTAAATATATAATAATATGTGTGTGTGTGTGTGTGTATGTATATATATATATGTGTGTGTGTGTATAAACACACACACACACACACACACACACACACATATATATACACACACACACACACGGTATATATATATATATATATATATATATATATATATATACCGACATATGTACACAAATATATTATCAGTTAATTTACAAAATAATTTAAAATAATTATCTAAAATAAATATTCAGTGTTTCTATTTTTTATAACTTTTGAAAACAAATTTGATATAAAAATTTATATCTAAATAAAATTATATAAAATTATTTCGCGATCTGAGCAATGACAGCTGCTCGTAAAAAGCTAACATAAAAACAGTGAAAGAATCAATTGGTATGTGGAAAGATGGCAATGACATTTCATACATTCGGATATCGATTTAATATGCTTTTCTTAAGAGTAAAAAGAAATGAGCAATTAATCTCGGGTAATGAATAATAAATTAAATTAGTTATAAATCAGTTACCTCGAGGTTGCTCCGCAGTCGCTCGATGTGTCTTTGGGTCTTCTTTTTCACTTAATGTTTTATCCTTACTGTTTCTTTTTTTGCATATGATTACGATACTTATCACTCGCGTAATTACGATCGTTTCCACACACTTATGAACTGATAGCTAATTATAATAAATGTAGAATTTCACGAGATACAATCCGATATACAAAGTCTCAACCTTCCTCTTTCGACTTTCGTCGCACGACTGACGGCAAATTGAACACGCACATCAACAATGTATTGTATACAGAGAAGGCCACATTCCTTCGTATAACAACAATTCAATGTAAACATTAGTACGATATACGTTATTAGTACGATATCGTAAACATTAAGGTATTCCAATCGATTTTTTGTTATTATCTCAAAGAATATGTTTTAGATATCCATCTATTATATAATATAAAGTTCGCGTTTTTTTTTTAAATATTTGTATATTTATATGTGTATGCTGTATTTTGTCAAAATTTTACATTGAATAAATGAGTTATCGTCGCATATAAAATCTAAAGTTTATGTAAAGAATAAAATTTATTCATTAAGGCGATGTTAATATAATAACAGGTAAAAAAGTTTATTTAAACTATTAAATCATTAATAAGTACGTCGTACATTTTTTCTGTAAATGTATTGTTTCAATTGTTAAAAATATAATAAGCGGTAATATATTATTTCTATTTTTTGTTATGTTTACTTTTTATTCTATTTTATTTATTAATTTATTTATTATTACGGTTTACAGATAAAGCCAGGTGACCACATTCTGATCACTGGACCCAATGGCTGTGGCAAAAGTTCTCTCTTCCGCATTATCTCCGGTCTCTGGCCTGTCTATGATGGAACTCTTATCAGACCAAAGGAAAGGAACTCGTCTGAACAGAGCAGGCCTGCTCTATTTTATATTCCACAAAAACCCTACATGACTGTTGGTTGCCTTCGAGACCAGATTATTTACCCGGCACATTCCAGGTTCTCATATATTTTTTATAATTAAATTAAAATTAAAACTATAAAAAGCGAAATTCTTAAATTATTATAATAAAGCACAGGTAATAAATTTAATCAACATACTAATGATATAATTTTTTTTAACGAAGTTATTGTGTTTAATAGTGCGTGAAATAGTTGCAAACATTGAACAGTTCATCAGAATCATTATATTCGAAACAATCATTAACATTAAATTAAATTAATTATTATATTTATATTAAAACAGATAAAATTATATATGATTAATCAAATTATAACTAAATATTATAATACATTTTATAATATACTATTTTATAATCTTTATATATAATTTATAAATAAGTATAACATATAAAAAAATAGATGTGTGTGTGTGTGTGTATTATATATTTTTATATATTTTTGTACGTTTTTTACATATTTTTATAAGCACGTTTTAATTTCTTATCAGGAGTCGAATCGGAGAGTTGTACTTTTGTTGCAGATCAATAAATTGTTCAGATGAAGAATTGCTGGCATTGCTAGATGCTGTAGATCTGCGAAGTATCGTCGAGAGAGAACCGGATGGTTTCGACGCTCTTAGCGATTGGGACTCCACTCTATCGGGTGGCGAGAAACAGCGGCTTGCAATGACACGACTCTTATATCACGCTCCACAATATGCTTTGTTAGACGAGTGCACGAGCGCCGTCAGTCTCGAAGCCGAAGGAATTATGTACGAAACGGCGAAGAAGAAGGGAATTACCTTGTTGACCATCACTCATCGAGTGGCGTCGCTCGCTAAGTATCACAAATTGTTGCTGAGATTTGATGGAGAAGGCGGATGGACCTTTGGACCATTGGATATAAATGCTGAATTATCGACATCGCCAAATCAGGAAACAAATAAAAAAGAAACGGAGCAGGAAGATACGAAGACCAGCCACTATCACATGCTGCACGTATGTTAAATATCTTGCTTGCTTTATATATGTGAAAAATAATTTATTCTTTCTGAAAGAATCTTAAATTTACGTTTTTTTAAGACTATGTAGTATGCACAATATATGTATACATATATTCATATACATATGTATACATATATAATCTCTATTATTTAATTTTAAATTCTTCCCAAATCAAACCTTTCAATACAGAAAATAAAAGTTTATAAAAATTTTATATAAGAGCAATGACATATTATATATAAATAATTTGCATATTATGCATATTTTTTTATAATTTTTAACATTTTATTACTTTTTTTAGGAGCTGCGTGATATACACCCTGAAAATACCTACGTGGGAATTAGTTGAAAACTACGATCTATAGAATTTTATATTGTAAACAAAATCAAAGATATGTGGATATAGAATATGAAATAAGATAACACGACATTCGCGAAATGTATGTATATATTCTGTATCTCATATCTATCACTTATATTAAAGTATATATATATGGACTATTGATATGGATATGAAAAAGATAATAGATAAATTATTATGGTGTGATATATATATATATATATATATATATATATATATATATATATATATATTTCTTATTGTTCTAACAGAAGTAACTAAAAATAGAGAAAATATCAGTAAATTTTTAAAAGTTTAGCTTTAATTTGTTTTCTAAAGGAAATATCAATTATATATACAAAATAGAAAAAATATACATATACACAAAATACATTATATACACAAAATAGAAAATCAATGCTATTATAAATTTATTAAAAAACGAGAAAAATATACAAAAGTAAAAAATCACATAACATATTATAGCAGAGACTAAGACTGGTTGCTCATAGATAACTAACCGTCAATAACTTTGCACGCATGCCCTCCAGATTACATCAAAATTCATTGTAGAAGCAAACATTCCTCCTCTTTCAATTACATCAGATGCGACGCCACAGTTGCATATTGTTACAAAGTTATAAAAGTATATCAAAAAATTGCCAGTAATTATTTTTTTTCTGATATTTTTTACTTTCACATTTTAGGTAGTTACAAAAAAATAAGTGTCATAGCACTATTTTAAAATTTGTTTAATAGACAAGCGATTGGGACCATTTTTGTTTAGATCCATAAATATTTAAAAGTTATATAAAGGATTGAAATCAAAATAGCCATTTTGGACATGTTGTGACTAACCACGTTTGAAATATTAGATATAATGATTAGATTTATTTGTTATAAGAGAAAATGTTCAAAATTGAAATATTCAAATATATAAATATAAACCAATCATTTTCAACAGCGAATGTCGCCGATAAATTTGAGCTATAATATTTAGAATCAAAATACGAGCAAAAGTAAATAGCGTTGCGGTCACCCGCTCCATGCGTGGTCGCGTGATCGTTATAATGAAAAACTGTAACAAACACCATTCTCGAACGTTCGATGCCGAAAATTTCCTAATATAGAAATCGGCAGATCGCGAGTCTTCACAGTCGTTAATCAGTCGGTCTTTGACGACGAATCGAGCTGATCGATACTCTCCAGTATATTTTTCGCGCTGCTGTTATCAATCTTGCTCGTATCTTGTACGCGTCATCTCTAGTATCTTACAATCTCTACAATTTAATTTATTTGTATCGCATACACGCATCGTTCTTTTGTGTTACATTCTTGTGCATTCTCAAGTGATATTCTCGCGTGCGATCGAGCATAAAAATTATTGTGAGAAACGCCTCAACTTTATTCTTTATTACTTACTGTATCATCAAGCGACGCGGTAACGTCGCGATGCCAAGTATATGAAAAATTTTCTTTCTAGCTTGCCTCGATTTGCCTATGTATAAGGGTGCGGTGCTACCAAGTAACTTATCTGGAATTTTACGTCTAATAAACTTTTGATTAAAATACCGCAGAAACTATAGCCATAATCAAAAATCAAACGGCACTTTTCTGATACAATATGGATGTAAACTTTCAATTGCGACCAGTTTGAATAAGATTGATGCAGTAAATCCTGAAATATATGATTAATCAATATCAGAATTGTGACATTTGTTGTTCTTTGATTTCAGACACTCACGTACGTACGTTCGCACGCAAAAATGCAAAGCGATTTTGTCCCTCAAGGCGCGTTTGTAGTGCTCACGTATGATTATTCGCTTGAGTGTGTAAATACGTCTTAAGAGACAATGTTATGTATGTATGTGCATACATATATGATGCATAATAAGGTTATATCATGGAAAAATAGAGAATATAAGTGAAAAAATATCCATTTATCATTAAATTATAATCACTATCATATATGTCAAAAAATATAATATTTGTTGCACATTCGTATGACTTCACTCGTGTCGTTTGACAATTTATGTCGTTTGATAATTAGACAAAAAAAAATAAAGATAAAGAAAATAAAGTTAAATATATTTAGAAAGAAAGAGAAAGAAGAAAAGATGAATAAAGAAAAGTATGTATGTTATATATACATATATTATTATATATCATTATATTGTATGAAAAATACATATATTATTCTATACATATATTATACATATATTATTCTTTTTATATAAATAATTTATTTAAAATTAAAAAAAAACGAAGAATTGACGAAAAAAAGAGAGACAGAGAGGAAAAGAGAGAGAGAGAAAGAGAGAGAGAGAGAGAGAGAGAGAGAGAGAGAGAGAGAGAGAGAGAGAGAGAGAGAATTGAAAGAATATAACATCAGATAATAATATTGTTCAGTATAATTAAATATATTATTAAAAAATTGATATATATCACTAAATATTATTAACATTATTTAGTTTTATTAATATTATTTAATTTTAGTAATGTTATTTAATATTATTATAATTTGTAAATGTTTAAATATTATTAAAGTTAATAATTTTTTAAATGTTTTACTTGAAGTTAAAGAAGAGACGAATAATAGGAAAGAAAAAAAGATAGAGATAAGGAGAGAAAAAGTGAGAAAGCAAGATAGAGAAAAAGAGAGAAAGAAAAGGAGAAGAGATAAAAGAGAGATAAAGAGAGAAAAAGAAAAGAAGAAAAAAGGAAGAAGGAATATCAGGTAAAAATATTGTTTAGTATAATTAAATATATTATTAAAAATTGTTAATACATATTATTAAATATTATTAATATTATTTATTTTTTTAATATTATTTTATTTATTAACAATATTTAGTATTATTAAATTTAATTATAGTATCAAATATTATTAAATTATATATTAAAATTTATAAATGTGTAAATACAAAGGTAAAAAAAGTACGCCAAGCATATAAAACAATCTCAACTTGTATGTAATAAAAAGTTTAAATATGATTTTTTATAAAAAATAGTGGTATCCCTCTAAAGAAAACCTTACAAAAGTAAAAAAAGTACGCCAAGTATATAAAAAAAAAGTTTAATATTTATTCCTAAAAAAATTTTTAAATAATTTTTCCTTTAAAAATGATTCTTAAAAAATAACTCTAAAAACAAAAACTTTTATAAAATAAAAAATAAAAACTAGAAATGAAATCAATAATTAACTGGCCAAGTACTTAAAAGCAATTCAGTTTGTGAGAATTTGTAATTTGAAATAGTATGATTTACTTTGATTTACAAATGAATACTAATAAGTATTAATACTTAGTATTTCATACTATTCATTTGTAAATCAGAGTAATTTTGGGTAAATATCCATATTAGGTTACACCTCACCGATGACATTGACCTTGACATATGTTGTCATGGACATGACCCTGAGTAACTTTTCCTTGTAAATTAATCGGCGGTCTCTTATAGTTTCCGAGATATGCGATTTCAAAGTTTCACAATATTAATGATTTTTCTATTACAAAATAAGGAAAAATAAAGGTTGTTTACATTGTATTTGCATAGATCAGACGTAGAAAAAGTGTTTGTTTACATTTCCAGATGAGAAGCTCTTTGGGTTTTTTTACTTTCTACGCATACACATCATGCACACACGCGCGTGCGCGCGCATACTTCCTGTCCATGCATGTATATGGTATATTTCAAACTTTTTTTTATAACTTTTTAATAGACAATAACTGATGGCTAAAACTTTTTGAATATTCAGGATCGTGACCTTGACAAAATATCAAAGTCAAAATCATCGAAAAGCCTCCCTTCATCGGCATATTTACCTTTCTTTGATTTGCAAAATATATTTTATAAAATATATATAATATATATTAGGATTCTTTTAATTTGCAAAATATATCTTGTAAAATATATATAATTATATGAATAAATATGATATGATATATATAATAATTTTCATATAACATACAATATTGTATAGACAATACAAATTTGGGTCCATATGCTTACTCGGGCACGCCAAGCTTTATATTTTGCTTTGTAAATTTGTTTTATGCGCTCGTCCCGACTTAAAGTTTACGAAAAATTTTCTTTTAAATTATATATCCTGTAAGATATACTTTGTAAATCAAAGTATTTCATACTATTCATTTGTAAATCAAAATAAATCATACTATTTCAAATTACATAAAATAAATTTATTTTCACAAACTAAATTGCTTTTAAGTATTTGGCCAGTTAACTATTGATTTCATATTTAGTTTTGATTTTTTGGTTTTATAAAGGTTTTTTTGTTTTTAGAGTTATTTTTTAAAAGTTATTTTTAATGAAAAAATTATTTTAAAAGTTTTTTTTAGAGATAAATATTAAACATTTTTTTATACACTTGTACATTTTTTATCTTTGTAAGGTTTCTTTTACAGGGATACTTGTTATTTTTTAATGTGAAGTAAATGGAGTCCGAAAGTCGATGCTCGTTGTCCGCATCGCGATGTCCGCTGCCTCGCGTTAAAATCCATCCGACCCCGATTTTGGAATTAGTTATCCAGAAGATATGAAAAAAAATGTTCAAATATAATAATTATCATCTAATTAAGGTAATTTTTTAAGATTTTAATCTGATAACCATATACGTCTTATCGCAGACAATAATCGCTACAATGATATTTTTTTCATATATTTCATTAAAAATCAAATACTGAAATGAACTGGCAAAAAAATAGCTATTTAAATAAAATATATATTTTTTAAACTAATTTTTTATATTGATTGCAAATTTTCTATTCAAAAAACAAAGGACCTGTCATATGTTGTATAAAAGATATTAATCTTTCTTTATTTATCTGTATATTTGAAAATGAAATTTCATGTAGTCTGCGACAAATTTGCTGAAGTAATTTATGCGGTGATCTAACTAAAGCTTTAATTTCACCAAAATAATTTTCAAACGAAAATGTAGAAAAAGATTCCAAGGATTATATTTTTTCAACAGAAATGACAGAGTGCATGAATATTGTGTACAATAAACTCGGTACCATAAATTTTTTTTACTTATAAAAATATTTAGCAAATTTTGCGTAAAATTAAGACCAAATTCTGAAATTAATTTATATAATATACATATATATATAGTCCTAATCGTGTTTCCTCATTCTTCCCATAATGCTTGTAAAAATGCAAATAGTACAGATTAAAGAACTTTAATAAT
>JBCAUJ010000016.1:5174322-5217433 GCA_038406275.1 Cataglyphis albicans | reverse complement strand
TATATATGCATACATATATATACATATATACATATATATATATATATTTAAATATCCGTCTACGTCTTTTTTTTTCATTCAACAAATCGTGAAGACAGACTTCTTTTTTTTTTAATTATTTTTCGAACTCTGAGAATCGCGAGAGGCAGGGGGAGACAGGCAGACAGAGCCTGGCTGGGGAAGAGGGCGCTTACCCAGTCGAGGAAAGGAAGTATTCCTTGTTCACGCAGTTGCGCAGGCAGTCGGGTATGCGGCCGACGATCGCCCGTCGTATCTCGCTCGCGGCCATCTCGCGTAACTCGGTGCAGCTTGCATCACTATAGAAGGCGGCATGTGGGGTGCACAGTAAATTGGGCGCATCTTTCAATGGACCTGTACAATATACATTGCAAAATCGACGATCAAGAAAATCAAAAGCAACGTAAATGTGATTTAATGACGTCCGATATTTTTTCAGAAGACGTGTATAATATAGAATAATGAGATTAAAAAAACTGGTACTTTTCTTATATATATATATATATGTCATGAATAATTCTATATAGAATGTAATATATAATAGACAATCTTCCGTGATATTCTGTGTATTGAATATAAAATATAAATAATAAAATTGCGTAGAAACTTAGATCAATTTAATCTATTCTTACTAATATTTAATTAGTATTAATTTAATTAATTATGTATACATATATAATTACCAGAAAAATTATATAAAATTATTTTTACCATAAAATATACGTCTTCATTATGACTGCTTCTCTTTTTCTTATTTCTTTCTCTTATGTCACTACTATCTTTTTTTCTTTTATTTTATTTTATTTTTTTTTTTTTTCTTTAAGCCATGAAGGAAGTTTGGAAAGGTAACAAATAGTCAGTTGAGACGGAGTTAGGCACCGGGACAGATAAGACTCACACTGATTCGCGGACTGACCCTGAAAGACGTTGTATGGCTCGTTTTCATGAACATCTAACGCCGCCGCGCGAATTCGACCTTGTTTGAGCGCTGCAGCAAGCGCATCGTCGTCTACCAGACCACCTCGCGCTGTATTGACTAAAAATGCTCCAGGTCTCATCTACAAACAATAAATGCAAACAATGTTTTTTTTCCCATAAAATAGTTAATTTATATTATCATTTTTACTTTATTATATATGCCACAAAAGTTACAATTATTAATGTTTTTTAACTAATTCAAATAAAATAAATAAATTTCGATAATATATTCCCACAAATTTATTAGTTTCACAGTAAATAATAATGTATAAATTAAATTATACACATATTGTATCTCTAAATATAATGTCAAAGATATCTACTGATAAACTAGTAACAATTAATAAATAATGAATAATCTTTTAAAAATACTATGTCTTTGTAATACAAATTATTTTCCTTTTATAATATAATAAAATTGATTTGTAAAATCGATTAAATTGTACTATAAAGTCTCTATGTAAATATCGATATTTTATATAAATATTCCTTATAATTTTATAGATACATTTACATATATAAATATAAGTACATATTGCGGATGTGCGTGTGTACATACCTGTTTGATAGTATATTCGTTTATTAGATGGTGATTGTGTTCGTTCAAGGTACAGTGTAGAGATACACAATCTGATTGAAATAGCAAATCCTATAACAAAAAATAATTTAAGTTAAAAAATGAACAAATAATTATCAAAAATTTTCAAAAATTTTCAGTTTGTTACATATATAATCAATTATAAAATTTTTTAAATATATTCTGATTAAATATAAGAATAAATATATAATTTTTCTCTTCGACATATAAAGTTACAATTTATATTAAAATATTGCAGTAAGAAATTTAATTTATTTTTACATATATAATAAAATTGATCTAAAATTAATTTCTTTTAATAATAACATCAAAATAAATTAAATTGCTAACCATTAATATCCAAGAATTTTACATTTTATATATAGAATAAAAATTTATTATTTTTATCACAATATTATCACAATATTATACGAAAAAAATTTATATTGAAAATTATTATTTTGAAATAAAAATATAATAGTTAAACTTAATTTCTAGAATAGCAATTTAGGCTGAAAATATAAAATAGATTAAATTTTTATTGACATACATATACAAATGCTATTATTAAATATTACATTATATCATTATATTTAAAAATTTATACTTCCAAATCGATCTAACAGTTGAGACATTGATTAAAATCTTTTATAATTATAGCTTCATAATAAATATAAAGTGCACGAACCTGTAATGTGTAAACCCTGGTGAGACCTAACGATTTCTCGATGCCGTCCGGCAAATAAGGATCATAGAAGATGACAGTAAAGCCAAAAGCTTTGGCACGCAACGCAACAGCAGAACCGATCCTACCTAGGCCTACAATACCTAGTGTGTCACCCCGTATCCTTGCGCAACCAGTTGCTGCTTCTCTCACCTGAAACACAAGCAAAACATGACAAAAGATTTATAACGTACAGAAAATTTCAACAATTTTATCCAACAATTTTAAAACTCTCTAGTAGATCTTCCACTTTTAAATAATAATAATATATATTTTCAACAAAAATAGTATAATTCTAATATAATAATAGTAGCTAAAAGTAAAATAAAAGTTTACTTGTTCTGGTCCTGTGAACTTTTTTCCCTCGCGCACCATATTCGCAAGCCAGTAAGTGCGTCGATAAAGATTTAGTATAAGACAAAGAGTTGTATCGGCCACTTCTTCAACGCCATAGCCAGGCACATTACACACCGCAATGCCGAGCTCGCCGGCTGCTTTAACATCGATGTTATCCACGCCGGAACCAATCCGAACGATAATTCGCAGCGTCTTGAACTTTTCCAAATCCTCCTTTGTCAAAATTATTGTGTGCCACATCAGTGCACCTACTGCTTCATTTAATACCTATATGAAAATCATCATACATATTAATTATACATCAATTTTAATAATATTTCTTTTAATTATTGCACCAAACATATATTAAATATATATTATATTAAAATAAAAAAAATTATATATATATATATATAAAGAATATATATACATACATACATACATACATACAAACATACTTACATACATACATATATACATACATATATACATACATATATACATACATACATACATACATACATACATACATACATACATACATACATACATACATACATACATACATATATACATACATATATACATACATACTTCCATACATACGTACATATCTATATTATATACAAATTCAAAAAATACGTAATAATATTAAACATAAAAAATTTTAAATATAAAATAGAGATATAAACAAAATAAATTTAGATATTGTATGAATTAATCCTTGTGATCCAATTATCTAAACGAGCCTTGAAGGTTTCAATATTCTATTGAATGTGTAAATCCAGTGTTGTCAATGATAAAAAACTTTATTAAATTAAATTTATTAAATCTTATTTTATTAATTAGATGGATTATCTTCTTTTAATTTCGTTATATATTTCTTCCTATAATATTCTTATTATCACTGTTGATTTGTCTTTGTTTAATTATTAACTCTATGGTATGTGTGTTATTTTTTTGTATATGACAACACTTAATATATACATTATGTATACATCCAACAGCTGTTTTCATAATATCAATATATCTCGTCAATTTTAATATAATATTTTACAAAATATGTTACATAGAATTTTATATATTCAAGATATATTTTCTGTGTGCCTTATAAATTTCCAAACACAATAAAAACACAAGAAAGAAAAATTTTATGATAATAAAAATGCTAATTTTGATTCTATTCTTATTGTTCACAATAAATTATAACATTATTTCTTTTTTAATAAAAAAATTTTTCAGATATAAACATCAATTATTATAAACTCGTGCATGCAAAGTAAACTGTCAACGTCATGCAAGAATCTGTTAAACCTAAAATAATTGAAATGTACAAATATAAATTGATACATTGTGTCTTTTTTTTTAAATTAGAAAAATAAAGAAACAACAATCAATATTTTAAAAATTTAGAATTCCAATTATATATAATAAAGAGAAAGGAAATATATGAGCCAAATGTCTTGTTGTTTTACAGCAAAGTGTTGAGTTTTTTTTATTTACATCATATTTATCACATGCAAACATTGGTAAAAATCTAAACAAAAACTGTGAAATATTCTTAAATTAATATTAAATCATTGTGTTCTTGTACAAAGATTCACAGAAATAGATTCATCTCGACAAGAACATATTTGTGACTCTATTAAAATGTCACTTTTTTTATTCATCAAATAAGTACATGATTATTTAATGTAAATAACATTAGAATATGAATATTAGAAGATATATAGAATATTTCAGAAATTCATAAAACTTTCAAACCAAATAGTTACAGAAAACTTTTAAACAATATTTGTGACACAACAATACTGACAAAAAAATCCTGTAACAAATTTTGTTTTGAGTTCAATTAATCTTTGTAATATTCTATGTCTTGTACTAATAATGCTAATTTTAATATTTCAATATTTTAATATATCTGTCTCTTATGTAAAATCTTAATATTATCAACTTTTTAGATATTCTAATATTCTAATAAAAGTTTAATTTTAACGAAATTCTCATATACGTTTCTGATTACCTTCTCATGTATCTCTGAAGTAGACTGCGCATCACAAAAGGCAACAGTCGCGACATCCTTGAGAATGGGCATCTCAATGGAGCAATCACGACCATCGAGAAGTGCAACCAGTGGTCGTGTCTGAATCGGTCCGTTGGCGATCGGACCCCTCAAGTTCTCCATACGAGGGCGTTTGGGCATCATCTTCCGTTTGTCCATCGGTCAGCAGACCGCCCCCCCTATTTTTATTGTTTTCACTGTGCGCTCTCAGTGTCACTAGAAAGAAAAATTACGACCGCTGCCCTCCCCCTGCCACTCTCCCTCCAACAACGGTAGAAGATGACAGTATCTATTTATCAACAAGACACTCGCAGCGGAGGTGCCTCTTCTAGTCCAACTAGTACAATGTTTCAGCACTCCCTTTGTTTTTTCGGCTTTGTCACACAAACTGCTTTTGCAACACTGACTTCTGGTCGGTCTTCGAGCAAGAACTGCCAAATCTCCAATGCATCACGGCTCAATAAACACCGTCTCCTGAAATTTATACAAAACAAAAAATAAATTTTATAATATATATATACATATATATATCTATATATATATATATTTATATTATATTTATAATATAGAATTGAGTTGCAATTTCTATTTTATTTCTTCTGTCATATTATAATTATATATATTGCATAATTTATCAAACTCATTTCATTTTCATCAATCAATATGTCTCTACAAGACATAAATCTCTGTCACATAATATTACGTACACATCATTTCGCACAATAATGGCAATTTACACATTTAGAAGGAATATGTTATATTCCACACTAGTCTATCATATTATGTACTATTCGAAATAAAAAAAAAAAAAATTAAATTTTCGGTAACAAAAATAAAAATTGCGAGAGACGATCTAAATGATTCGAGGTCACAGAGAAGGCATTCGGCACTCGGTCAAACGGCGTGCTCGAGTCGTTTGCCACCGCCGCTTCGCTTTGCGACTTTTTAGGTTACCTTGAAATGCGCCGGCTTAACCTGCGCAATACAATAGCGCGTTGGCTAGCTGTGGCTGGCTGGCCGAATATCAGACTGTCTTCGGATCCCGAGCACGGCGACGAAGGGAACGTGGTTTACGTTGCTAGAGTGATTGTCGGGGAAAGAAATGAGAATCGAAACGGAAAAGGGATCCGAGGAGCGAATTGCAAACGGCAATCCAGAGAGAGGAAGGCGTTCTCGCACAGATGCGGCACGAAACGACATGGAACAGAACGGAACAGAATGGAACGGAACGGGACGGGACGGCACGCCACAGCGGCGCTCGAGGGCGCTGGGGCTAATGTTTTCGGCGACGTTAATAGCGAGGGCACCCTCCTTCTCTCTCGTGACCACGCGCGGACTCGTTTCCAACCCGTTTTCGGCGGCGGTGGAGACGAAGCCGATTGAAAACCAGTCATTATTAATGTCCGCGTTCGCGATAGTGTTGCACTTTCTATACATCCTTTATTCCTCGCGGTTTCTCTTCACCGCGTTAAATACGGGACTTTTCTAGCAAGAAGACACAGATAGATGTCACGCAATTGGCTATTGAAGAATTTTTAAAGACCCTTAAATTTTTCTCTACTTGACAGCTAATCATATGATATTGTGTTTACTTGTATTTCTTTTCTAACAGAAAGCTTTCTTTCTGTTAGAAAAATGCAAGAGAATGCGTGTATAAAAGTGTCGGCCAATTATCTGTGTTCCACTTTCGCGATATTTTATGATTGAATGTACAATGTGTCTCAATATTCTACATATATCGAAAAACCGTTGTTAAAATTATAAAATCGTATATTTATTTTAGTTAATTTATTGTTGTAGTCCATCTATTTTTTATTCTCATTTTTAATCATTTGTACGTGTCAAATATTGAAAGATGTCAAAATATTAATGAGAGTGACGTTTATTATATCGAACAATATACAATAATTAAATTCTTGATTAATTTTATTTTTTATGCATAATTAAATCTTTATTAGGATTATATATATATATATATATATATATATATATCACTATTACAAATAATAATTCACAATTATTCAAATGTATTTGTTATATGTTTAAAAGAGTTGATAAGTATATTAGTTATATTTTATTAAATTACTTTATCAATTACTACTGTCAAAAGAATAATGAGTTGTATAGAAACATAAAGATATTTTTCAAATTATGAGCTAAAAAAAGCGAAAAAACAATTAACGGAACTTTGACAAAGATTCACAGATATGACAGATTGGCCCTCGGTTTTATTAAAGTTGAGCTATCATAGTCTTTGAGTACATTAATTTTTGCCTTAGCCTTAATTTTAGCTTTATTACCTTTAGTTTACTAAAATACATTTTTATACTATTAACTTCAACTTCACAATTTTATTATCCTTAATTAGGCATTTCATTAATGGTTAGGCTTTTTAGATAGTTTTATTAGAAATTATAATTTTAATTTTCGCTTTATTAAGCCTTCTGTAATTTTGAACCTTAACTCTAGTTTAATTATACTTTTACTTTTATAGCTTATTCTTTGCTATTTTTATTTCTTATCGACTTAATGTGTTTAATTATAATAATTACTAAAAAATAATACAAAACAGTATCAATTAATAATATGCAATTTTATATATGCTTTAATTGATAGTACACATCAGTTTTTTTCCCATCTGCCTTCTTATGCTGGAAAACTTATTAAATATACAGGTTGTTCCAGATGAAGTCAATGAAACCTGTCTTATAAGAAATTAAATTTGGAATAAAAAAAAATTCCGATAAACATAAGTCCGGAAACACTTCGTTAAAGAGTTATAGCTAATAAACTCTCTGTAAATAATTAGTTATGATCAAAATTTTATAAGAATATTTTTATATTTGCATTACAAATGTAATGTTTACACAAAGCCCATCAAAGAGTTTTTTTTCAAGCTTTTTTCTGCTTTTTTCCATTGTTTTGAGTTTACTTTCTTTTGAACGTCTTATCAGAATTAAATGAAATTGATGTAACCTAACCTAACCTAACTTAACTTAGTTTGTTATTTGATTATCTAGATCTATATCGCTTTACTTTTTTCAACTAAAGGGTTTTAAAGTTATTTTTCAAAAGCATTTAAAAATGTAATTTTTCGAAGCTTATTAGCTATATCTTAACGAAGCGTTTCCGGATGTTTATTGGAACCTTTTTCTTTCATATTTAATTTCCTATAAGATTCTAAAGTTTCATTCATCTGACCTGGAACAGCCTATATATGTATAAGTGATGTACTTGTGTAATTGAACTACCTTGTGGCAATGAGACAGTTTTAAACGCGATGTTTTCATTTGACAAATATTCGCATGCCATGATTCAAATGACGTAATATCAAGTGGATGAGGTAATATTGGCGCAACAATGATGCAGCTTATTGTTGCAATTTTGTTACCTATTTAATCTTTTACGTTTTAATTTCTCTCTCTCTCTCTTTTTTTATCTATATTCTTTCTTCATTTGTATTTTTCATTTCAGTGGAATACATTCGTACAGGACGCCTGAATTTTGGAATATCGTGTACGTGTGCATACAGGCGTTACATATATATATAAGGTGGCGTGCGTAATCGGAAATGTAGTACGCGTAAGGAAGACGATGGAAAACGAGATCGCTGCTGGCCTCAGCGAAAGCGAGCTGCGAGGACACGAACACTAACGCTACACGGACTCTGCCGAGCCAAGCACTTTGACTTGGGCACATGTTGTGCCAACTCAGCGAAAACGTAAGCTCCTATCATCGAAAGCAGAAGGGGGAGGAGGGGGAGAGATTGAGAGAGTGGGTGAGATTAAGCCCTTGTTCGACAGCTGGTAGTGTATATCACGCATTATGCATCGTTCAACGACAGCGAAGGCAACATGTCGAGGAAGTATACTTTAGAATTTTAGAAAGAAAAGACTGTGTTTATACATATGTGTGTGTGTGTGTGTGTGTGTGTGCGCGCGCGCCCAAAAAGTGATAGGTCAATTAATCGCATTACGACAAATCGTCACACTTTCGCTAAAATTAGGGCATCTACGTTTTATGAAATGTTTGATGAATTCTATTATTAGCAATAAATACTAGCATAAAGAGAGAGAGAGAGAGAGAGAGAGAGAGAGAGAGATTTCATTCATTTCGTTAGTTTCATAAGTACATTATAGTGCATTACACATGCACATATAAATGTAAGTAACGAACAAAGATGAGTTTTTTATAACGTATATACATTATAAAAAATCGATAGATTAAAATATATTAAAAATTTCCAAGAACACACACACATACAATATAGTGTCCTAAATAAATTATATTTCTCTTCAATCATGATTTTTCAAACTCCGAATTTTTTTTTATGAAGATTTCTATTAATATAAATTGATTGCTTTATAATCAGCGATAACATTTAAATTAAATATAATTTCTCGCTCCCAAATCTCTCTCATATATATATATATATATATATATATAGACACATATTTTTCGATATTTAGAACTCGCCCACTTTTTTTCTGTAATTTAGATAAGTCAAGAATATAGACGATCCCTTAAATGGGACGCCTCGACCAAGTGGTTAAGCTCAACCCTTCAACTTAATCCCGGCATGCAACAGAGCCTTTCGATTCAGAGGGACAAAGACGGACAGATCAGTGCTTAGAGAGGAGACGAAAGGGGGGACGCGAAGGACAAAAGCGGAGGTGGGAATACAGGAAAGAGGGGGAGGGGGAGAAGAGGAGGGAGCGGAGTTACGAACGGGATGGGGGCGCGCTATGAGGGCGAAGTTATCCAATTATTGTCTAACCTGGGAGCAACTTTACTTGGCGGAGAACCCATGGATGGGATGGTAGGGATGTGGAAGGGAAAAGCTCGGTCCTGCCGGGGTCCTCCCCCCTCCCCCTCCCCCCTCCCACCCCATCCTCCACAATCGAGCCACGATAAAGTAAAGTTTGTTTCAAAACTTGCCGCTTTCGCGGATAGGAGGGAGGGAGGGAGGGAGGAAGGGAGACAGAGAGTGAGAAAGAGAGAGAGAGCCAGAAGTGACTGGATTTTTGTTGGTGACACGTTCAACAAAATTCAAACAACTTTGCTTTTCAATAATTGAAGCGTTTTTTTTTTTTTTTTTTTTTTCTTTATCGCGATCGAGACATAATGGCTAAATTTAAAGATTATCTGAGGATAATAAATCGTCAAGATGATTTTTGAAGCTTTTAAAATTTCTTAATATGCAACGCGTGTTTTTTCTTTCGACGAAAAACCTGCGTATCTTCTTCGAATCATTATCAGCGAAGAAGCTGGCTTTTTTTTTTATCAACACGAGCGCTGCCGTGTATTGTATCATGCTTTTATCTGACAAGTTCATGGCAATTCTTCGATCAAAGTTGCTGATATGGAAAACATCGCTACTCAAAATTGGCTTGCGTTCAAAAATATGTCTTCTCTCCTCTCTAAATAATAATACTAATAATAAAATATGAAAGGGGTAGTGAACACGCAAGATTTATTATAAATAATAAAACAATAAAAATATTGGGGGAGATATCGAAATTTGTCAAAAAAAATGCAT
The DNA here is from genome assembly GCA_038406275.1 of Cataglyphis albicans. Taxonomy (NCBI): domain Eukaryota; kingdom Metazoa; phylum Arthropoda; class Insecta; order Hymenoptera; family Formicidae; genus Cataglyphis; species Cataglyphis albicans. The sequence goes on along the minus strand of JBCAUJ010000016.1, from coordinate 5,207,199 downwards.
GAATACTCAAACGCTGTCGTATCCCGCATTACTTCTCCTTTTCTGAACAATGTTCCGCGCGAAAAAAAAAAAAAAAAAAAAAGATTCCGACAGAAGAGAAAGAAGAGGGGGAACAGAAAGAAAAACAAGCGGGAGGATAAGGAAGTCGTCCAATTATGACGGCGAGTATCGGTGTCGGTAGTTCGGCCATTCTCGTCCTCTCGAGAGGGAGGCAAAGGGATCCGTTGGAGGGGTTGTTGCTCTCTCCGCTCGCCTTCGTACCTTCCACCACCGTGAGTGAAACGGCCAGGGGGAAGGGATGAGGCAAGGAGAGGCGACTACTTAAAGTTGGCGGAAAGTTTGGTTCGGCAGCAAAGTTAACTGAGTTAAGTTCTACGCTCCTAAAGCGAAACTTCGCTGCTTCTCTCCAGCGCCTCTCCTTCTCCTCCCCTTCTCGTTGTGCCGCTCCTCTCACCTCACTTCCCCCCATCTCACCCTCCTCTCTCTCTCTCTCTCTCTCTCGAACGAACGAACGAACGAACGATGAGCGGTTTCTCCGCCGACATTCCGGCCGTTTGTCCGAAGGAATGAATAGTGTGTTTTGGGATTATTGCCTCTTCTTCGCGTTCACGACTTCCGGTGTGTCTCGCGTTAGAGAGAGAAAAGAGACTGAAAGTCTTGGCGGGATGTCAGTCATTATAAGCGACCACTTTTGGTCGCAATCGCAAACATATGCAAACAAACGTATTGTAAAGAAACATCGTTAATATTATTAATTATATTGGAAATTAATACCTCTATAATATATTATTATTATTTTTTTTTAATATTATTTGGGAGAACAGTTTGTGAGAATTTTTTCGTTTTTCTCTTCAAAAAGGGTTACTAATATAGGAAAATTAGATTACATTCATTCATAGAATGAAGCAAATAAAGATGAATAATAAAATTGATTGCGTTTAATTTAATAAATATTACACCCGCTCACAAACTAAACTCATTGAAGGGTTACCTATTCGCTTTGCAAAAAAAAAAAAAAAAAAAAAAAAATCAAAGAATTCGAAGCGAGTTATACGACGAAGGTTGAACTCTGCAAACGCAGTTCGGCGGCCTTGAGGCTGCACTTCTCGCCGCTTTTCTGCACGCGTCGACACATATGCAACGCACGTGGCGAGAGATGCGGACTCTGCTCCTTTTTTTCATCTCTTCTTCTTTTTCTTCTCTCTCTCTCTCTCTCTCTCTCTCTCTTATATTTATATATATCTTTCTCTCTCGCAAGCATATCGATGTAGGTAATACGTGAGTGCTCTTATTGTTAGTCTAATCGACTCACCCACTGACTCATTACATCGATTTCTCGAGCCGCTGCTGGTTCAAGAATTTCTCGACGAGTTATTAACCCCTTTACATAGTGTGGTTGATATAGAAATTATATTTCACAATAAAATTTTCAAATTTTTATGTGTGTTGATGTTATACACGTAGAATTTGTTAAATCTTAACAAAATTACAAAATTACAAATACAAAATACATATAAAAATTATATTAATTAAATTCAGAAAATTTAATAAATGCATGTAAGCAGCTCTCATTATGAAAATAATAAAAAAATATATAATAATGGAAACGAAATAGGATTCGATATATTCATTTCAATGGCATACACTAATAGCTTTTCCATATTAATGCGATGTAATTCATAAGACTTACATTTCCGGATATCAAGAATAAAAATAGAAGATAGAATCTGACGAATCACTGTGGAAATTAGATTTTACGGCATTCCTAGCCGGATTAAGATGACGTAATCGCAAATAGATAGATATACATTCCTTTCGCTATGCATACAAAGTTGCTGTTGCAAGCTTGTGCAATTTGTTTTGGCCAACGATATCGCCGCCATGGCATTCTTCGTCAATAAGCTAATATTATCGCACAACAAAAATTGCTTGCGTGTCGAATTTGGTGCAAACATCGTCTGTTGACGTTGATCCGTCATGATAATTTTTTGTGGATGTAACGTAAATTAGAAAAAATTGATAAACAAAAAAATATGAAAAAATAAAAATATTATTAAAAAAAAAAATATATATATATATATATAGAAAAAAAAATTAACATTACGTAATATAAAATCATAAATAATTATATGAAAAATTGATAACGTATTGAAAAACGTCAATCAGTGGTATATCAAACGTAATTAGCAGTCGACCGGGTCATTTGCTTCCCATGCGACCAATGAGGCGTTGAAAGCATAAAGAGGATGAATGAATATACCGAGTGCGTGGCAAACATCTGTGACAATTAAGAGCTCATACGTACCGTTGTACGTATATAAAATATGTATCAAATTGATGAAAAAAAAAAGAAAAAAAAAAAAAAAATAACACTTGTCATATAATTTATTAATTTTTTTCTTATTATTTTTTAAAATTTAATTAATTTTTTTGCCCTATTTTTATACATATCTCTATTGTATTTTTAAATTACTATATATTTTTATCATTACATGTTTTCGTTTCATATATATTTTTCATTATTCTTCTTAACGAGTTTCTTCTTTTTAGGAATGGAGCTGTTAAGGATCAAGTGTCACCACTACGTGAGGAACAATGCAGTTGATTTGCAGAGATGCACCGGCTGTAACGCGCTATTCATTCGCGGAGAAAGCTGCGTCGAGTGTATCGGCCTTGTTAAGTTTCAAAGTTACACACATACACACTTGGCGACATAAAGTTTGCAGCCCGTTGCCGATAACCTCGCGCTTTCCACACTTTGAATCAGAATTTTCTGTGCGTCCTTTCAACTTTTCTTATTATTAGCCACAACGAAAAAGTCTATACAAGTGTAAGCACGTGTTTATCGAGTCATTTTCGGTCAATTGCAATATATATATATATATATATATATATATATATATATATAGTTTATATGAACACAGCCTCAAGTGAAATAGCAGGATGTACCATGAATGGTTTTGTCTTCTCTGTTGAAAGAAATTCGTTAATTTTCATAAATTCATCTTTTGAAGCAAAAAATTAAAAAGCTAGTAGAGATAAATTGCTATTCGACTTTTGTTGAATCAAAGCTTCAAAGAATTTTTATTTACATAAAAATATGAAACTTGTGAAACGTCTTACAATATATGCAGAATATCAAAAAATCACCAAATGCTTTCTTCACTCTAGATTCGAATAATTAACAACTAAACAATTTCTATTAAAAAAAGACAAAAAAATAACAAGCTCGCATTCTCTAATTTTAAATATATTTTTTAATAAAATTTTAATATAAAAAAATGTTTTCACATACACTTGCATGTATCGTTAAGAAAATATATAAAAATATCCAATAGTTTTGGAACAATCTTCATAATTTTCAAAATTATCAAGAATATATATATTTAAAAAAATCATAAAAGAGAAGAATCTAAGAAAAAAAAAAAAAAAAAAATTTTAATAGTGTAATATCATTATTTCCATTTTTTTAAGTCACTAAAAAAGTCTCAATCTCATTATCATTTATTAAACAAATAAATATTGGATGGTGTAAAATTGATTTCGCTACACGATCTGCGAATAATGCTTTTGCTCTCCTTTTTAATTCGTAATTTTTAGACACCCTATACATATATATATACATACACACACACATACACTCATGCACACAACGCACGCTCGCGCGCACACATACATACACAGTTAGCCACGACGGGTTAGCACAAGTGCGTAAAGCGCGCGAGCGGCTGGCCCGAGTAGTTTCACGGAGAGTTTAGTTCCTCCTGGTCGCGGTGTGCCGAGAGATACGGCATCTTGACTCCTAGTAGAGTAGCAGCGGCGTCGAGAGAACGAGAACGAAAACGAGAGAGAGAGAGAGAAAGAGGGGGAGAAGAGAGTGTGGCACAAGCAATGGCCGCGAGACTCGATCGATGTCTCGGCAACTTCCCCCTCCCGCCACCGTTCAACGCGACACGTCCCTCCTCCTCCTCCTCCCGCCTCCTCCGTGCCATCGCCATCACAACTCGCCTCATCCCGTTCTCGTCAGCGTTTCCCTTCCCTTCCCTTCCCTTCCCCGCCTCCCACCCATACCCTCCTCGCCCTTTCCCCAAACCTGCCGCGACTCCGTCGAGCATCATCTTCTCCCCCTTTCTTCGAACTAAAATCCCGGAGAACCGTTCACCGCCACGCCACGCCACGCCGTTCTCTCGCTCTCGTCGAGTCTGTTTACAATGGCGAATACGCTACTCCCATTATCCCCGGTGTACTTCACCTTCGGACCGGAGAGCCGGAGCATCGCGGTACGATGCGGATGATGACGATTACGAGAGAGAGAGAGAGAGAGAGGGAGGGAAGGAGGGAGGGAGAAGAATGGACCGACGACGGTCGGTCGGCACATCACCGCGTGATGCGTCAAAATCTCGTCATTTTACGACGGCAAGATTGTTGAAGGATAACATGCAACAATCTATTTCTCCATACGTGTTTCTTTTTCACCTTGTATAAGCGAAATTATAAAATCGAGCGATTCATTCATAGCGAGCTCTCTGTGTCATTGAATAATCAGAGGTGTTTTATTAAGAGCTCGAGGAAAGTAATGAAAATAGAGATTATTGCGTTGATATCCCACTAATATAAATACATTTTATTTGTGACTGCGATATATATATATATATATATATATATATATATATATATATATATATGATTGTTTTTACAAGATTCGTGAAGCATTGTTTCCTGAACTCCTACTAATGATATTATAATTTACGAACAAATTTTCCAAAAAGGTAAAAAAAAAAAAAAAATAACGAGACAATTGCAAGATCCGCGTTGCTCGCGTTGAGATATCTTTCTGTTCAATTTTTATACTTTCTTCTCTTTATGCCATTATTTTCTCGTGGAGAGGACTTTTTTTTTATGAAGCAGAAAATTACGAGGTGGCTTAAAGTAAAACCACAACATGGCTTTACCATATTCACAATAGACAACGAGATATATCGCGGCGGAATATCATATTGGATTTGTGTCATAAAATATTAAAACGATTGACAATGAGATTATTAAGGCACGTGAAAAAATTTCAGTCGTAATGCCGTAAGCAAATCAACCAATCACAGCTAAACATTCTTATTACGCTGTTAGAATGCTTGATTTGTGATTGGTCAATTGGCATACGGCCTTACAATATTGGGTCTGTTCGTTTTAACTGACCTGTCTGCACTAGTTCAGAGTTTATCTTTTTCTTTCCAATATGGAGAGAAAAAGATAAACTCTGAATTAGTGCAGCCAGTGCAGCTAAAACGAACAGACCCTATGAGAAACTTTTTCACGTGCAATGGCCTCTAGTGTCGTTAAAGAAAGAAAAAAAAATCTCAAATTTTGTCTTTTCAAAATCACCATAGAATCCAACTCATAGAAACGTCAAGATATTTACACGCACGTAATGATCATCTTTCCCAGATTAATAGCGGAATAAAAGAATGTAAAATTTATGAAGAAATCAATCTTAATAAAAAAAAAAAAAAATTATATTATAGTATGAATGGATTTTATTTTCTCGCGACGATAAAAATTGTTGCGTCATTCCGTGGCGTGTACATAAATCGCGCGCGGGGAATCCGCTTGTCTTTATTGCGTGCTAATAGCATGCGCCGTTATCGGCGTGTCACTTAATATAGCTCACGCGCGATGCAAAGAAACGCGAACAGGAAAGCACTCGGCAGTTTAAATCGGTCGAATAATGTACATCGGATATAGGATTATTTCTGTGCGACACGGGAATGCGCGAGCGAACGAGAAACGAACTTTATTGGAATTCTCGAACTGCTATTTATCCATTCAATACCACATTATGTTGATTTAAACTTATTGTTAAGTGATGTTTCTACTGTGTAATTTTTTAATTAGAAATATTGAGATATAAAGATAATAATTATTTACGAGATATATATAATTAAAAGTTTTATCTAGAATTTATTAAAACATTAATAGTGAGATTTATATTTAGTTAAATTATATTTATTTACTTTAAAAATTTATTTTTATATTTAATACAATTTGAAGTAAAATTTAATTGTTTTATTAAAAAAGAAAAAAAAAAACGTATATTTTTAGAACATATTTCGATTTATGTTCTATTATAGTTATCCAAATTGCCGTCTCTATGTCCATCAATTGAAATAATTAAATGTCAAACAACATTATATCCCATAAAACTTTTTTCCACTTTTATTACTTTCATAAAAAAAAAAAAAAAAAAAAAAATTACATTCTGCAACGCGCTTTCAGTACCGTAATTTTGTTTTTATAGTGACCTTCTTTGTCAAGATAGAGTATTTCTTCCGCATGACAAGGACGATCGCTTATTCTCCCTCTTTATTTTACTCGGCCACGCAGACGTAGCCACCCCATGATCGATTTCCCATAATCCCGATTGCGCGTGGACGATTACGCTTCTACTCACTCTTGCCGCTAATTAATAATGCCAGGATATCCCCGCCCTTCTTCCAGCGAAACTTTAAGAACAATTCTGTTGTCTCGCAACTTTAAGAAAATAAAAAATTTTCTACCTAAACTATTTATCCTCCTTTGTTCTTCGTACCTTGTTCGTGAAACTGATTTATCTCATTAGAGAATCAATCGTTATTTAATTCAAATCTTATTACATACGTATTATCGTATTACACACACACACACATACATATATATATATATATATATCATATTTTCGTTTTAATATATCTTGTGTATATGCGTATATTTAAAAATTGGACAATTTTTCGTGAGAAAAGATTCCTTTAAAAAAAAAAAAGAGAAAAAAAAATCTCAATTTTTGACAAGAGAAATATGGCGTCTGCGTGATCGAACACCCCCGTACAAAAGCCGCTCGAATATCGCTGTGTGGAAATGGTGGCCCGTCGGATTGAGAAGCGGCACAGAGAAAGGGAGAGACAGATCGGGAGAGAAGGGCAGTGTGAAGGGGAGGAGGAACAGGGGAAGGGAGAAACTCTCGAACGTTGTAACAGGTGCCCCCACCCATCTAGCTGGCTCGTCCCGGCGCCATGTCTCTCTCTCTCTCTCTCTCTCTCTTTCCCTCTCTCCCTCCCCCATCCTCTCCACTCCGCTCCCTCTCAGTTCCTTCCCTTTCTATATCTTATAACATTTCCTGTTCCCCCATCCCCTCTACTTAGCCTCTTTTACGTATAAGCTAGCAAACTGACCTGGCCCAACTATTCGACCCATACTATTATACTACGATGATGATTCCTCCCATGGCTGTCTCTTTCTTTCCGCTAGTTTTCGCGACAGTGAGTTTTTCGATGACTTTCGCCACCGATTTCCGATTGAATCTCGCCAAGCAACGTCGTTTATCTTTCAATTATTAATTAGCATCATATTTTCTTAAAACTCATTAAAGAGAGACGGCCACTTTTCAAGCTGACATATTTTTACATACATATATGAAAATTAATTTATTTTTTACATAATACGTAATATAACTTTAATCAATTATTTTAAATTTATTTTTATCTTAAGTCTAACCGCAATTGCTGGCACTTCAATTTATTAATAATTAAATTTAAATTTCTATTATTAATTTTCATTAAAATAGTTATTTTAAATATTAAATTATAATCTTTAAAATCAATCATGATTATAGACATAAAATTGTTATTTTATATTCTTTTTTTATTACGATGCATTGGATTCATATTTTATAAAAATAAATATTAAGTTAAATTTTTTCACGGTTTATTATTTGTATATATGCTTATTTATTTATTATTATAAGTGATCATCACGAACATGAATCATGATCCGAAAGTGACGTTGCGAAACATATTTAATAAATGTCGAGTTATTTGCAAGTAGTCTAATGTACATTAATAATGTCCCCGATGCACTTATATTTAACCAGCAAATTTCTACGCGATATTTATCAAATATACCTCTTCCCACTTACGTAATTAATTGCGCGGTTCATCGTATTTGCGAAGGAACAAAAACTGTCGATGAGAATGTCGCGTGTCATTCCTCGTAAATGCAAACAGAGCCATTAGCGCCTTAATAGCGTGTAGGTTGATGATATGTAGAGTATGTGCGCGATTGGCGGTTGATTCGCGAAAAATATTATTCGTCAGCAAGAATATTATTTTCGGGATCTCTCAATTTGATAAGTAACATCGTTTTCATAGGACTTTTTATCAGAAGAATAACCGCCAAACCCCGCAATGCGTTACGATCAAGCAGTTTTCGAGAACATGTCAATGTTTCAAAATTTTGAAATTTTTTTTTTTTTTTCAAAAAATATATTGAGATTTAAAAATTTTTGGCAAGAGGTCATTTTCATTGTTACATCTTTAATGTAACAAATTTTAATTTTTTTTTTTTTTCTCTAAAAATATATGAGACTTCATTAAACATCTATCAAATACATCTGTCAAATTGAGGAATCCAGGAAATAACATTCTTCCCAAAATGTCTATCTCTCCCCCTTCCTCTCCCCCCCTTCCCGCAGTGAGTGAGGGGTGAGGAATTCATGATGCTTAGAGTACGGTCTGATAGATAAGACCGATGTATTTATACACATTGGGGATTCGTGTTACGCGACAATGTACCGTGGTGGTCGAGCCGAAGACAATCGATGTAACCGGCCGGCCGGCCGGCCAGCCATGCCCCTCTCTCTCTCTCTCTCTCTCTCTCTCATTCACTCATTCTCTCGCCACTCGCACTTGTACGGATCCCGTAAGCGCGGCGCGGTCGGACGCGAAGTGTAACGATGTCCCGAGATCGATAATAATCCGCCCCGCCACGCCGCGGTTCGGTTTGGTTTCTCCATCCGAGAGAGAACCCTCCTCCTCCTCCTCCTCGCACTCGCACTCGCACTCGCGAGACATTTTTTTTCTCTCCTCCCAATCCTCCCCCCCTCCCCCCGCCCTTCGCCCACGCGCGCCGTAATTGCTCGGCGAAAAATAACGGAAGACAGGAAGAGCGAAATCCGCGGGATGACGCGAATCAACGAGTCCTTTGTCGTCGCGAACGAGTGAGTGAGTGAGTAAGAGAGAAAGAGAAAGAGAGAGAGAGAGAGGGAGAGAGAGGATCGATGTCGAAAATAATGATTGAATTGTCAGTAATGTTGAGATTTGCAAGTTGCTAACACAAGTTGGATTATTTGTGCGTAAGTAATGTTCCGATGAAATTAGAGCGTCAAGATACCGATCTGTAATTTGTTGTATTTATTTTCAATATGTATTTTTATATCATTGTTCCTGTAAGATATATTCGCATACAATTTTCAGTAAAAATATTCGTATAAATTTTTATCTTCAACTATTACTTTTACTTATGTCTTGTTATTATATTCGCATTATTTCCATTTTGCTTTGTTATTTGTATACTTGTACAAGTTTTCGATTTATTTAAAATGAAACTAGCTTGTTAAATTATATTAAATTAAAATAACATGTGTATATATCGCACGATGGATATCTCGCCCCGATGACCGCCACTGATAAGATCCTCTCAGCGAAATTATGTCTTTATTTGATCTCGGATTATATTCAGATCTTATCTTGTTTATACACAAAGAAATAGATACAGTCTTGCGGCGATGGATATCGCGTTCAACGAAACCTTGAGAGCCCGGTCTACTTTGCATATATGTAGATGTAGTTATTAGAATCGTATTTATGCATGAAGACTTATAAATGTCATATGTATTTAAAAATCAAATTATTACATATGTGAAATATTTAATAAATTTTTCCATATAACTTTTCATATTTTTTTTTATATATAAATGACTTTATATACATATACAAATGATATAAATGCGCGCGCGCATGTATGTATGTGTGTGTGTGTGTGTATGTTCAATATTTTGAGAACAAAACAAGTTTTAATGAAAAACCCTTTAAAAATAAAAAAAAAAAAAAAAATTAATTTCGCGATACAAGGTTTGAGAAATATATAGCTAAGCTTTAGAAGCAGACGCATATCTTTCTTTTTTTTTTTTTTTTTTTTTTTTAATTGTGTAATCAGCTAATACTATCTCGGCATTATTGCATATTGGGGTTTTGGGCTATCTTGTATATTATGATTATACATGACTAACGGTGTTAGCTCTCGCTGTGTTCCTCTAAATCTTCACGAGTTTCGTGACGCTTTCGGATTAAGCGAACCTGATATTCGACCTCGTTACACAGCGAGCGAACCCCGGAGTCCGAAGGCGACTTTGTTGTTGCACGTTACGCGAGTTATCGAACCAGCGTTATTTCGACGTTGCCGTATCCCGACAATTTATATTCCTGTGATGTTTCCGCTGTTACAAGATATCTACTCAAATTTTGTAAAAAAAAAAAAAAATTCCCCTATTTCTGTTCAAAATTCCAGGTAAGAAAAAAATTAAAAAAAAAAAAAAATGAAAAGAAAAAATTTGTCGCGAAAACGAAGCTTCCTTTATGAGAGGAAGCTATCTCCTATTAAATATTATCTCCAATTAAAAAGAAAAAAAACTAAATATTGATTTCGAAAAGAATAGTGAGCGTAGGTCACGGATAAAGTTCGACTTTGACTGGCTTGAAATTGATGACAGATTATCGGAGGAAAGTAAGACGAAGTATTTCGGCGCTCGTTTCGGAAAAGGACTGATGATGATGCCCCGCAAGTGCGCTATCGCGTTCCAAAGTTAACTCGCAATTACGACGATAACGCCCGCTCCCCGCTCAGTGCAGTTATAAACCGTAATAAACTCGCCGTTTACGAAAGTTCTGTGCGTGTACAATGCGTGCGTGTATGCGTTGAGTACATATACGGCGCAAAATGATGACAGTGTGCACCTTATATCGCGTAAAACAAAGTTTTGCGTAATGCATATTGATATACAATTAATTAATACAATTGATAATAATATATTTATATTATATTACATCTTTTATACATATATATTATTTTTATTTATTATATATTTATTATAATATATTATTTTATTAATTATTATTTTTTATATTGCTTTTATAATTATTTTATAGTCCATCATTATTATTAATAATATATACTTTAATATTTTTATTTTCGATGATAAGTTACATTGATATATTTTCCGACTTGAGAAAAATATTTGTTTCTATCCGCCCTGTAGAGTTCGCGCGACTGAATCTCGCAGAGAAACGAGCGTTTTTCTCGAAGAAAAAAAAAAAAAAAAAATACCACCATGCAGCGCGATGTGTCATTCGTAGTCGTCGGCGAACCGGCATTTAAACGCGAGCTCTCGTTTCTGTCCTTACGTAATTTGCCGAACACTCGCTTGCGGAGAGTCAGCAAGCGACGCGGCCGGTTGCTTATTCAGCGACGCTGTGACCCGTATTTTCCTTACCACGATACACGTATAAACCTCCGGTTTCCTTACGTTTTTTTTCTTCTTCTTCTTTTACATGAAATCTACCGCATAAACGCGCGAGCAGTTTATACCGATGCTAAATTTATCCTTTATCGATCAAAAAAAAAACATTCACCTTTCTATTTTTAGATACAAATGTGCAAATTCCTATTTCTTCTCACGACTAATTCTAATTATTTTTCATTAAATTGTATTTCCAAAAGGCAAAAAAAATATTACTGGAAAGCTAATTAAATTTAGCCAATAAATAAAAAAAAAAAAAAAAAAAAAAAAAAATTATTTAAAAAATCTTGAGTATGAATATAATTGCATTTATTATTTTATTTAAATGCTAAACATGTCATCTGTTTTCTACTTGATGTATCTAACGTTCGTTACGATTCTGTTCGATTTTTCGTCGAAGTTAATTTTTGCCATGTTCAGAAGAAAGAAAGAAAGGCGACGCGCAAGCAATCAAGGTTGTTCCATATTTGTTGGAAATTCGGCGAAGGTTATGCAACTTATGGCATTCCGAGTTGAACGCATGTAGTGTATATCGATGCTCTTGAAGTTTATTGTATAAGACGCGTGCATACACAAACACACACACACACACACACACGCGCGCGCGCGCGCACTCTCTCTCTCTCTCTCTCATTGAGTAAGAAAAAAACCATCGCTTTCATTCTAATAATTATATGACTCTTTCAGAAAAAATTCCTCAATCAAAATTCGCATAAAAGTTAATTAAATATTAATGTGAATATTATAAAGATACTAGAAATTTTATATAATTAAAATGTTATATATATATATATATATATATATATATATATATATATAAATCGTAAATTAAATTATTACATGCAAATTGTGTATAATTTCTTTAATGTAAATTAATTAATATAAAACAAATTTTTTGTAAGTAAATTAAGTTATGTATAGCATAATACAAAAATTATAAAAAATTAAATTATATATATATATATATATATATTAAATTATAAAAAAATTTATATATATATTAGATTGCAAAAATCTTTCGTTAAGAAAAAAAGAAAATGATATAAAGTAAATCTCATAATTTTATTTCTTATACATTTTATCTCGTACTTATTTAAGTATCTCGTAATCTCATTTATTTCTCTAATTATAATAATTATTTTATTCTCATAATTTCCACAAATATACGAACTTGATTACCGTTATTGACAAACCTTCTCTTTCTTTCTCTCTCGCTATCTATCTATCTATCTATCTATCTATCTATCTATCTATCTATCTATCTATCTATCTATCTATCTATCGGCGACTAAATTATGATACAATATAACGACATAAAATGGGGAAGAAAGTGCCGTGGCGTTTAAGGGAAGCATGCCATAAATCACTTATTGTGCTAGGCGAAACCGCCTTTTGGACGCTCCTAGAATATCATTCATTTATATTTTCATCGCTTTTCTTTTCCTCCTCCTACGATCTTTTCTATCTATCTATCCGTTTCGTGATGTATTTACTTAATTAGCGTTATCCCCTTCCCCTTTCTCTCGAATTCTCTCCCATCAAAATTTGACCATGGGTCTCGAAAGAGAACAAGAAATCATGTAATTTATTCATAATGTATAAACAAAATATTTGTATCTTTTTGTAATAGTATTTTAACAATAACATTGTGTTTATAATTTTATTTATTTTGTGGTTATAATTTTATTGATTTTGTTTATTTAGTGTTTATAATTTTATTCATTTATTTTATTTATTTCATAATTCTTATCTGTTTATTTCTCAATATATTCTCATGTGTCAAAGTACTTTCTGAAGAGAATAATCGAAAGCGGGGCTACTACGTCCTGCCAAATTTCCTCCTTCCTCTCAACATATCATTCGCCCCTGTCATTTTCGATCCTTTCACTTGACGGGAAAAAAAAAAAAAAAAAAAAAAGTGCAAAAAAAATATCGCGTAATCTCTTTCGACATACGTTAGCTGCATTGCTTTCCCTCTCTTTTTTCTCTATCTCTCTCTCTCTCTCTCTCTCTCTTTCTTCGGAACGCGTTCGCAAATACATATACTACATGAATCTTGTGCGCAGACGATAGAGAACCGTCGTCGTTGAGAAGAGACATTATCGAAGGTCAACGCGCGCGAAGCGCATCCGTTGGGTGCGAATACGGAGCGCGTGCGCGCGCACAACCGTCCGAGGGAGTAGATGCGAGCCCGTTTTTCTTCATCTGCACTTTTTTCACGCGAGCGCGATTTTCCCTACTTTTTTTTTTTTCTTCCTCCAAATTACATACATACTCGCTTTATCATAAATAATAATTGTGACATCATTAGAATGCCTAATGACTCTCGATCGAACGAATCGTCTGTAGATAATATATTTGTCATGCATCGTGACTATTGGCCAACAGGTTGAAATGTACACGCATCTATTATTATTTAATATTACCTAACCTGTTATTTATCTCTCTCTTTTTTCCTCAACTGTCAAACGAGTAAGATCGTACTGTCAAATCGTTAGACACAATTCTGATGCACAAATATCTGTATAGATATTAATTCAACGTAGTCACGCACGCACGCACGCACGCAAAAGCAAAGTGTGGCAGAGTGAAGGTAGGCGCAGTCGGGGCAGAAGAGGGGGAAAGCAATAATCGGGCCAGTTCGGCCAACGCGCAAGCAAAAAGAAAGGCGCGTGCTCGCTCTTTCTTTCTTTCTTTCTCTCTTTCTCTCTCTCTATCTCTTTCCCTTTATAAACTTCTTCCCCGACATTTACATGTACTTATATTACTCGCTTTATCGTTTATCGTAGAAAACGCACGCACGTGTCATCAAAGCTTTGAAAATTATCGTAGAAGTATTTTATATATATATATATATATGTATATATGTATATTTGGCGCGAACTTATTAAAATATCGCGTATCTTTGATTTGTACTCGAATTTAATTTTTATCCTAGAACGATAATATATATTTTAACGATGATTCTATTCACAAAGATATGAAATAAAGTTACGTTTAAATCAGAGAAAGTACATTTGCATAATTGTTTTAAGAAGAGAATGGGCAATAACCATAGAAAGATTGAATAAAAGAGAGAAAATATGTGGGCTCGGGGAGAGGGAGGAAGGGGGAGGCGGGGGGGGGGAGGGGAGACCGTATGCGGGAAGCGGCGCGAAAAGAGCAAAGCGCATACATCTCCCGCTGCTGCGGCACAAAGAAAGCGTGCGTACGCACGCACGCACGCACGCACGCACGCACGAGACGAAACGAGACGAAATGAATTCTCTCAACCGCACGCTTGCAACGCCGACGCCACCGCCAGCCGCTTCGAAAAGAACTCGTCGCACGTATCCGCGTAACGCGAATACGCGAGGCCGCGCCAAATATCTCTCGGCTGGTCGGCTCGACCGCTCGCTCGTGCGTGCGCGCGAATTCTCGCGCGACACATGCAAAGAGGAAGCCATAATCATACACCGCACTAACCTGTCGGAGGCGACTCACTCTCCTCTTGTTATCCCGTTCGGCGTCGGTATTACCCGAAGTTGGCTGATCGAGTATTTTCACTGCGCGACCACAATGCGATCACCAAACTAATTCACACTGCTTCTGTCTCAACTCTGTGTGTGTGTATGTGTGTGTCTCTCTCTCTCTTTCTCTCTCTCTCTCTCTCTACCTTGCTTGCTGCTCCTTGTCCCTTTCTCTCTCTCCTTCCTTCGCGCTCGCGCGCTATCTTCTCTCCTTTTCTCTCCTTCTTCCCTTCGCTCCTCCTATCGTTTATTATCTTGCCGAGTCTTTTTCGGAGATATATCTCTCTGCCTCAGTTTTGCACAACGGTATGCGGCGGCGGCGTCCGTCTACCGGGTGATCGCCGCCAGTCGGCACAGTGTCGCGCGGATATACTGGCACTGCGGTCCCCCGTACGACCGTACGTACGTGTAGATCGCACACGATTCGCGGTGTACGCGAACGAAACTCTCTCGCGTCTCCCGATTCACTATTTTCGACCCGATTCGTTAGTAACGCGCACAGACCTCCGCTACCTACGCTCCGGACTGCTCTCCCTTGCTGGAGGAAAATGGCGGCCCCCGGCCGCCCGAGTAACTCGCGCGCGCCGCTCCGATGCCCGTCGTCACTGGCCGAGCGCGGCCGAGCGTGACCGATCGCGCCCGAACGCTAATGGCCGAACGACGCGACGCGACGCGATGCGACGCCAAGTTCGATTCGTCGACCAGACTCGCGCATGGAAACGAAATTTCGCCGCGCGACGCCAAGTAGCTTCGTCTTGTCTTAAAATTGAAGATTTAAATTCTAATTTTCGTTTAATATTTCTTTCATCCCCCTGAAACTCGAGACTGAATTTTATATACCGCGTACATGAAATGATTTTTTTGTTTTGAATTTCGTTGTAAATTATGAAATTAAAATAAGTTTTATCTAAAGTAAGATAAAAAGGAATAATTAAAAAAAGTGAATGTGATATGTAATATGTAGTTTTCAAGTAGCAAAAATTCTCGCTACGTTTCTAAAATACATCACGCCGCTTCTTTCGCGAATCACTCAGTTTATGCAGTGCTTATCTTTTAATGATATATAATTACTTAATGAGATATATTTGTGTTATATTATTACAGCATGATTATTGCGATAAAGAAATTATTGGTGATGTAGGAATTAGCAACATCGCAAAACAGCTGATTTGATCTGAAAAAATTATATTGCATCTGATTACTGATACCTGATATATAATATAGTAAAATCAGTGTACATTATTGTATAATAATAAAAATGATTTGCAAAAAGTAGCAAAAGTGATCAATTCATTTTTATCCATAACTTGGGTGTAATGTGACCTGCTGAATGTGACACAAAATTATCAAAATCACATAATATCGCAAAAAAATAACAATGAATAGAGCAATTGATGGATATATGTAACCAATATTATGGAGCGTTATTCTAATTTTATTGAAATTTAGTTTGAATTAATATGTTAGTTTATTCTATTTCTGTACTGTTTTATTCTATTTAAATTTTAGATCATTTTACATTTTTATTTGCAGTTATAAAAAGATCTCATACATAAACATAAGACATTGTATATAAATTTTTCTTATTATCATTGAATTTAATTCTCTTTGTATATAATATGGATTTATTAGCTATATAATTGAAATCAATTGAAATTTATATAAAATTATGAAATATTTTACTTGCATATGTGGATAAAGATTAGAAACAAGTAAAACTTATAATTAACCATTTTAATGGTTAACTGGCATTTATCCAAATTTACAATTCTCTATAATATTGTTAACAAAAATCAATTTACACTGTAAATGTTGCAAGATGGCGTTTATTCATTTACAACACTTGATGATTCTGACGATTCAAAAACAATATTCAATAGAGATAGACGTTTTACTGACAGACGCCTTCTTTTATTGCGCTATCATATTTCTATTTTATTTAAATTATTATTTAGCAACATTTTACGCTTTTACGGTGAGAGCTTCGAGATCTTTGATGCACTGTTGAAGGGTTGCCTTCTCTTGATCAGGAGTGATGGCTTTCAATACTTCATTTACAATCCATTGAACCATATGTTTCTGTGCGATTCGTCGCTCGAGATTTTCTATTTGCAGTTGATAGTCAAGACGCTTCTTCACCTGTAAGCAAGCAAATAAAATTTCTTATATTTATTTTCTTCTTTTTTTTATAGAAATCCGGTATAAAAATATATCGTTATATTATATTAAGTTAAGTTAAATTATAAAAATATTTATAAAATTTTACATTTAATTTAACAAATTAACTAATTGTAATGTCTAAGAAAAATTATTACATTCTTTTCGATAATGAGCTAGTATATGAGAAATTTAAAAAACCTTGTAACCTTAACCTTTACTGTAATTACAAATGAAAATCTATATTGTTATATTTTTTCTATAATTATTTTATTATTGTATATTCTATTATACACAAAAAAATTATGATACCTCTTGATAGACTTGCACCAAACGTTCCCTGTAAGTTGCTTCCAGTTGCATTTTAACATTCTCTTTTTTAATTTCCATTATCATTTTCTGGCCATCTACGTTCCATTGCTGTTTTTTCTCTTGTGTAATTAAGTCCTCATACTGGGCTATTTCACTGTTTCTAGACTCGTCAAGTTCATCATTGTATTTATCTATTTCCTTGTCCAAAACTTCAGCTACTTTTGGGCCAAACATTTTTACACCTGCTATATATATAATTAACAGAGAGATACCATTATAATATTCATGCTCCATAACATAAATCTCTTTTGAACATAAATAAGTGCCCACAGTTATAGCAAATACATATGGCCCTGAAAATAAAATACAACAATAATTAGTAATAACAGAAAAATATCACATTTTATGCAGAATGTAATATATAAAGATATAATAGAAAAAGAAACAATTTCTTTCAGAAATAAATATGAATATATTAACATTTTTCATGCATATGTTTACTTTATAAAAAAAAAAAAATGATTTAAAAATTAGAAATAACAATTAATATCTTTTATATTTTGTGAGCTTGGATATTCTTCAACAATCTTATGCAATATCATAAATTATATCTTAACAGAGTTTGTTAAATTAGCACTAAAAAAAATAGAATACATACTTCTTTAAAAGAAAAATTAATTGTAAATAATCTAGATTATGAAAATTGTATGAAAAATATTAAATTTATATTTATTGTATTAACTTTTCTAGTAACTTTTCTATACTACAAGCAAATTTCATGCTTCATAATAAGTCAAATTTACTTGTAATATATAATTTAAAAAAAAAAAAAAAAAAATATATATATATAATTATTTTACAATTTTGATAATAGATTATGTAACTCTTAATAATTTTAAATCATTTCAGATTATTTAATTGCAAATATAAAGCTTTATATAAAAGAAAATGTCCTATATTTTTTCAAACTTTATATGTATAACTTATACAAAAAATTATTCACTTTGTAATTATAAAGAATCTTTTATATATCCAATATAAAAGTTTATATATGAATTACTTCAAATCTCAAATATTCAATTATCATCACACAAATAAGAATACAACAATTACATACCTGATGCACCAGTTTTTGAATAGAAAGCTTGAAACCATTCCTCGGGTATAAATCCATGCCTAACCGGAGATGGTTCATTCATACGTTTGAGACGAGTAGGTTCTATCGCTACCGAAGAAGCACTTTGCGCTCCACGCATAGCCATTGGTAATAACTGAGCTAAATTTGAAAGAGAAAAAGAAACAATATTATCACAAAAAATATATTCATTCTACCTACAACCCATTATATTTTTTACATTTGATGTTACATTTGACATTACACTTGAAATATATATTTAAGATTTTATTTTTTGTGCGGTATATATATAGACATAGAAACATAAGAGAAAAATTGTATACATTGGTACAAAAAATACAATATATTGAATAAAAGTACAAATACTTCAATACCTTTCCACAGGAAAAATGTGGCAATGTAACATAAACAAAATTGTCCATAAAAAAGCTTAAAATTTTATTTCACAGAAAAAAAATAAGCTTAAACGTGTCACATAATTTTATATATATGGTGTATAATTAATATATTATAATATATAGCAGTTTTTAGTAAAAATCATGAGAAAGTATAAATATATTGCGGAATGCCATTACATAATAGAAAACGTCAACTTCGTAACCAATTCATCTGTCTCTGGTATTGATCGAATTCACTTCTCGCGTTGGGATAATTTGTAAAAATGCAATGGCGAGAAATAATGAATTGACATTTACCATTGCGAAGGGCCAATCTCGATAACATTTTGTATCAAATGTCCGTAACTACGTTCACGATGTTAGCCACGATCTACTACAGCCTATAGCTAATATCATGATAGAGGAGATGATAATGGCAGATTCACAGATTGCGATTCACAATATGCAGCATTTTTAATACTTTACCAGGGATACGTTCTATTTGTCGCTACAAAAATTTCAAAATGTTCGATTGACCAATCAAAAAGAGACAAAGATTTCCTTGCTCCGATTGATCCAATCAAATGCTTGGAAACTTTTGTAATGTCAAACATAAAGTTTTCATTGAACTATGTATCTATCTTTCTTTTTCTAATGTGGAGCAAAAATTTAATTATTATATTTTTTAAATATTAAAATATTGTTTAATTAAAAATAAAATAAATATTAAAGAAATTAAACTCCAACTGGAAATAATCTCTTTCAGATATAAATGATTTTGGAACGAGTAGTACATCAAGTCACGTGATATAGATTTTTGCGTTTCGCCGCAAGAGGTCTCCAAGATAAATTTATCTCGATTCGGAGAACGTCACTTCTGGCGCCACTGACATTGTGACAGTCAAGTAGATCATCGAAGGTCACGCGAGTGTCTTTGAAGGGTTATCGGGATCCTACTTTTCTTGGGAAATTTTATTTCGAATAATTTAACGCGACATCCGTTATCATCAATATGCTACCGCGATTCCTCAGGCCTACCGTAAACGTCGCTCAACAAGGGGCAAAACGATTGTCAACTAGCACTAAGGTATCGTAATAAATTGAACCACGATTCAATGTGTTTTCCAAATCCGAAATTAGATGATTAATTGATTAATTATGGAGATATGTTATCATATCCCGAATCGCCTTTAATTATTAATAAATAAATTTTTTCTTATTTTTATTGTGTATTTAAATATACTATGTATTTCGAGAGGACCGCAATTATGTTTAAGAGGATCTTTTTATATTTTTACATTTGTATATCTAAATATGTATCATCTATTTCGCACACACACGCACACATCCACACATATTCGTATATTCTCATATTAGCATAAAGACGCTGATTATCCCACGCTGATTATCTTCATTCACGTTCGACGACGTTTATCGGGAGAGGTATCGGTTGGCACCTTTATCAGTTACGTTGGAACTTTAAATCACACGTCACGAAGAGCGCGATGCTGCAATCAGAACATCGTTATGCAACCGCGAATTAATCAATTTCAAAATGCTGGCATATTAAATTGACATATCAAGACATTTTCGGAATGACTGCAAGAATAATGAGGTCTTAATATATATTTTCCACTTTATTCGCAATCTATCAATCAAATAGTATTGTAAACCTGAGATATTTTTAAACATTAATTTTGTTAATTGCATAAACAAAATTAATGGAAAGAAATTTTTAATTCCATCTTTTTAACTTACATTTTGCTCACAAATGTTTGTCTTTTTCAAAACAACATTTAACATTTTGATGATATTTTTTCAGTGCGATGCCAAGGTTGCTGTTATGGGAGCAAGTGGTGGCATTGGCCAGCCGCTATCCTTACTTCTCAAACAATCGCCTCTTGTCACTGAATTGTCCTTATATGATATTGTGAACACACCGGGTGTTGCTGCCGATCTCTCTCATATAAATGCACCAGCAAAAGTTAAAGCTTACAATGGTCCGGAACAGCTCAAGGATTCCCTGAAAGGTGCTCAGGTGCGTCATAGAAGATTATGCCATGACCATTTAATACTTTTATTTACATGTTATATGTATATGTGATTTAATTAAACTTATTAATTCGGAATTAATTAATATCGTTTTCGATCTTGATGTTTTATCAAATTTATATTTCGTTTTTTATTTTTTTTAGGTCGTTATCATACCTGCTGGTGTCCCGCGTAAACCAGGCATGACTCGCGACGATCTTTTCAATACGAACGCTTCTATTGTTCGGGATCTCGTCGCCGCGATGGCTGAAGTCGCGCCGAAAGCCTTGGTAGCGATCATCTCGAATCCTGTTAACAGCACAGTACCAATTGCAAGCGAAGTATTGCAAAAAACGGGTGTCTACGATCCCAACCGCGTGTTTGGAGTGACCACCCTGGATATTGTCAGAGCAAATACATTCATCGCAGAAGCAAAAGTATTTTAAATATCAATATGAGTCATAATGTGTAAAATAATTATTTATCTTAATATTATAATGTAAAAAGAATCATATCATTTCTCACTTTTGATATTTTTTCTTTTTAATTCAATAATGGCTGCAGTTAATAATTAAGTGTTTTAAGAAATATAAAATATTTTCATTTGATACGATTAAGTCAAAAGAATATATTACATTATTTTTCTAAACTTTTACTAAACTTGTATAAGAAAATGTCGGTAACATAATGATAAATAATATTTATGATTTTTCAGAATCTTGATCCACAGAAAACCTCTGTCCCAGTTATTGGTGGACACAGTGGCATCACTATTATTCCACTGATCTCGCAGTGCACGCCATCAGTTTCTTTCCCGGATGATCAGTTGAAGGCGCTCACCGAGAGAATTCAAGAGGCTGGTACTGAGGTCGTTAAAGCCAAAGCGGGTACCGGATCCGCCACCTTGTCCATGGCTTACGCCGGCGCACGATTCGGGTTATCGTTAATCAGAGCGCTCAACGGAGAGTCTGGTATTGTCGAGTGCTCATATGTCAGGTCGAACGTCACTGATGCTAAATACTTCTCCACACCAATCCTTTTGGGCGTAAGTAGAGATGTAGAAATAAATCGTGTAAATTTCCACATTCTATTTGTCGTCATCGTATATCTTAGGAAAAGAAATGATTGCAAATAGAAAAATACTTACTCATTCTATATTATTTGTTTCCCAATCGATATAAAAAATTATTTTTTTGTTAAGCTGCACATTTGTTTCTAAAATATAATATAATACATATTTAAATTTTAACATTATTATTGAATACATTGTGTTTTTTCGTAACATATATTGGCATATTGTGAATTTCAGAAAAATGGACTTGAGAAAAATTTGGGCTTGGGTAAACTAAGTAGCTTTGAGCAGAAACTGCTGGACGCTGCCATCCCCGAGCTCAAGAAAAATATTCAAAAAGGAGAGGATTTTGTAAATAAGAAGTGAAATCTGTCGGACCTTGCTAAATAGAGCGTGAGAATTACTGGTCTTTATTACTCATTTATAATCATAATCATCACAGCAATCAAATTATCATTTTTCGATTGTGATGAGCGTGAAAATCCGCGAATATATTGTTTCTCCCGACTTGACGATACATATATATGAAAATGTATAGTATATGAATTGTGCAACAGATTTTATCGCAAATGTATTTATAAGATTATTGTAAATGAAAAGTAAACTGCCGAGCAGATATAAATATATATAAATATTATATATAGTATGTAAAATAGAGAATAAATAAAATAATAGAATTATACACAATCATGATTACAACATTCTTTTGAAGAAGATATATATATAATAGCAAAGATTTCAATAAATAACGCTTTTACAAATGTATTAAATTTTTTTTTTACTCAAACATTTTATATATATATGTATTATTATATATATATATGTATGTGTGTGTGTGTGTAAATTTAATTTAAATTAAAAATTTTTCTCTCTTGAAAATCGAAATTGTTTGAGTTTAAACAATTAAATTGAATCAGATTTGCTTTCAGATTAATTTATCCGAGAAGGCAAATTTATTATAGAAAATAACGAATTTAATCAAGAAATTTGATAGGAAATTAAGCGCGTGAGCATCGCGCGCGTACAGAACCAAAACAAATATAAACAAGTATATAACCTTGAGATAAACAGAAGATTTCTCAAGGATATAATCGCAATATTTCCTTTTTTCCAAAAGTCGTAGAAGTGCAACGAAACATAACGCTTATTTGAAGCTTACTTAATTCATACAACTTTAGCAAAGTGTGCGCTAAAATGTCTCTAGTTAATTGCAACAGATCTTACATAATAAATTATACATATATAGTACAGTGTGATATCTCAATATAAATATTTCACTCAATGATGAAGCGTAGAATGTACAAACGACCGTGGCAAAAGTTTCATGAGATTCAGGAGTCTTTTCGGGAAAATGCTCGTTTGCGGTCATCCGAAGATTCGAAGAACAAAGACGCGGAGGTGAGCGACACGTCTAATCAACATTCACCGGAATTGGTTCTGTACGAATCGAACCCATGTCTCTGCAGCGGCAAGCTCAGTCCTGAGATTATTTTCAACCGACCTGAAACAAGACTGCAAACGGAGAATGATAAAGACGTGATCGAGGATATGATTATCGCAGGGAGGATTGAACGATCGAGCTTCGAATCGAATCTTTTAATGTGTGAGTTTAATATCGAACCTAGAGATGATTTCGCCAACTTGGAAAATTTATATCCTAAGCACGATACTATAATCGTGGACGACCCGCTCGATTTAACGGACTCGATTCATTCATGCAGTTTCTCTTCCTTAAACAATTTGAATAGCGACGCGAATGAAACGACCGATATAACGCACGATGGACAATATTCAGCGGATGCTCTCCAAAAGACGACTCGCCAAAGAATCTCGCAATCAGCGACATTTCCTTCCAACTTGGAATCTCAGTCGCGTGAAGACCCAATTCCGGAATCCGCGAATTTGCACGACAAATATGAGAGACAATCTCTGGAAGAAAATTCGGATCAGCAGAAAAATCGCGATATATCCGGAACGATGGACAATTTTTATTCGTTAGACAAGACATTCTCGATGAATGACGATCTGATGCGCGAGATGGACAATTATCTAGATGGACAGTCATCAATGATGAACGCCAATCAGCAGTCTACCACGGAAACAACTTGCAAATTACAGAAAGACATCTCGGAATCCGCACGTTTCGCAATCTTTCACGAGATCGAGAAACAATCTGGATTCACTGACGATATCGGGCTACCGTCCGATGAACTGGCTGGATTATCGGTCTGCAGATCCATTGACGATCACGATGACTCGCGAGACAATAAGAGAAGAAAGGGGACACCAAATGACAATAAGAGATTCGTTTTCGAGAAAATCGGCGAGCGTTTAACGGCGAATTGGAGTGAGTTTCGCAGGAAGTTTGCCTATTTGCAACGAGTAAGCAGGAAAATTTGTGGCGAAGATTCAACGGAACGCAGCGCGTCCTTGTATAGAATATTCCCCTACGTCTCCGACTCGACGTCGTTTTTCTCGTTTCGCACGCCTTCGGATCGCGACGTTGCTACGCGATTCACTGACGAAGGGCGCGAATTCATAAAGGACGAAGAAAAAGAAGAAGCGAAGAGAATTGAATCCAAGATTCAACCGGAAACAAATTCTTGCGGAGAATCGCCGCAATCGTCGCCGAAAAGCTTCCGAAATGCGACTTCGATCTTTGATTACAAAGGAGAGATAAAGAAGCAGAGGCAATCGGAGATTCACCCGAAGATTATAGATTCACTTCCGAAGAAGAGCGAAGAATGCTTGTTGGATCCATCTTCTTGTGGTAAAACGCATTGGGACAACATCTTGGAATCGATGCTTGACCTGTCCACGATATTCAATTACGACAACCGCAGTATTTCTCTGCAAAAAGTAATATTTTATTCTTATGTATTCTTCAGATATTGAAGAAGTAATCTTAATTAATCTTAAGTAATCTTAATTAGTTAATTTTTCTTCGTTTATCTCGAGCACGTTAAAAGTATATTTTCTTTGCACACATTTATTTACTAAATCTCTAATAATTTTATTTTTATGTTTTTTTTTTATTAATAAGGTTTTTTTTTTATTAATAAGGTAAAATGTCATCAGGATGATACCTGTAAACACCAGATGTCACAAAATAGCGCGAAGCTACAAAATTCCCAGGCATCTCGTCGAAGAAACATTTGCCGCACATTAATTACATGGGTGATTGTCCTCTGCATTTGGTTGAAAAAAAATCTACTGCATCTGCTAAATGGTGTAAATTTCTTGCAATTGATTTAAGCCGAATCACAACGAACAAAGATTGATAACTTTATACATATACACATATTATCACTTTAATAATATATATAAATTATTTATTATAATATTATCTTTATATTATATACAATATTTGTTTTTATTAGATTTTTATTAATTTAGTTATCAATTTTTTCAGAGTTACAAGAAATTGCAAAAGGCGATGTGTATCCCATCTTCGTCAACGGAGACTCCTCGAACAAAAAAATTCAACCGCTTAATAGCTACATTGCGTTCTGAAAACGAGAAAACGTTACGTTTACTGTCGAAAAAAATAACTCGACTCTCGATGGATTTCGTCCAGGTGAGATTGCACAATATTTCGAACCTTAAGAAATACTAAACTGTCTTGCATTCGCAAGAGATCAATATATAATTCTATATATTATATAAAATATTCGTATCAATATGTATGTATAGATAAATCTAAAAATAATCTATTAATATTAATATATTTTCTCGTAATTTTTATTATAGATACGAACGAGCACCGAAGCCACTCTTAAGGCCCTCACAATCGAAGTAAATGTTGTCCGCGAAACCAGCAAAAAGATGACTGAAGATCATATGACGTTACTGAACGAGCTGAAAAAGTTGCATGAAATATTAGAGGAAGTTCGATCGAAATTCTCGCAACCGGTTCCCTTGTTCCCTTCATGTTCCTCGTTTTCTCCTTCTCGTTTGCCTCCACCTCCACCTCCTCCTCCTCCGCCAATGCCATCATCCTTAATACCTCCGCCACCGTCTTTCTCGCTTTTGCCGAAAGTGCATACCTCCGCATCGATACCGCCCCCTCCGCCCCTCCCTTTAACTTCCTTGCAGGTCCCAAAGCCACCGACACAGTCTCCGACAACCCCCAATAGTAGCAGAAGTAAGAAGAGTAGGACACCTAGAAAATGCTCCACGCCGTTATTCAATAGGCCAAGCATCACAGTTGAAGATCTATTAAAAGTCACATTAAAAAAAGCGCCACAAAGTATTAAGGTATTGTCAAAAATTTTAAAACAAGTTTTAGCAACAAAAAACCTCTAAAAAACGTGTAATTTTTTTCAATATATTTCAGGATAACAGACGAAACACTGTACCAGGTCCGAGAGGGCCGCACGTGTCCCTGGAAATGCTGCGTAACGTAAAGCTAAAGTCTGCGAAACGTAAACCTGGCGATCAGACCGGAAAGTCGCCCAGGAGTGGACGAATTTTTAAAAATCGACCCGCGTCGAGCGTCACCCTTTCGCCGATTTTGACCGGATCAGAAGGTAACTTGGAGCGAATCCTGCGGCAAGTAAATTTAACCAGACCGAGGAGACTTATATCCGGCTCGAATAGTTTTCGCGATCGAGACTTTGCGAAAGAGATGCAATCTCAATCGCTGCAATCGCAATCCGCGCTTGAATAATCGTATCAGCTCTCCTGCATCGTACCTTATTTCTCGCTTCTAATGTTATAATCTAATAGTAGTAAGAAATAAGAAACCTAAAATTTAAATTAGATATATAGATTAAATATTAAATTTAGAGATTAAAAAATAATTAATATAGACACGTTATACATTATACATTTGTATGACATAAAATTAATATAATACAAATTGAAAACTTTAAGCTCTAAGCTGAATAATTTCTTTTATGACACTAGCTATGTGTGGCCGAAAATTTAAATCGATACTTTCAATAAAAATGTGATGTGGAAGATAGATTCATAATTACTTTATTTGTAGCTTTTCACGTGTGTGGTTTTACAGAAAAAAAGATTGTATCCGGTATAATCGTATCGATTGTAATACAGAGCGTAAGAACGCATGCGGATTCAGAAACGCAAAAATTAGTTCTTCCGAACAATAGATGAATCGCGTTGCTCTATTATTCGTTCATAGTGCGATTTTAGAATGCGTGTTCTAAAAGAGCGCGACCGATATTCAATTCTATAAAATCAAATTAATTTCTAAATCTCTTATTTTTTAAACTTTGAGTCAAATTTAAAAGTATATTAAAATAAATCACTTTTTAAATTAAAATCCTTAAATACTCGCAGTGAAGATATTAATTTAATCGGAGAGATTTTTTTTTCGACGATTTTACAGTAAAAAATTGATACAATCTTTAAAAGATGATTTTTAAACACTCTATGAACGAATAATCGTACGGATAATTCATCCAGAGATCGCTATTACCATCATTTCGTTGCCACCTGAACGCATTTTTTATACGTATCTAAATTTCTTAAAACACTTTTTTTGCCCGCAGCACAGATACATGCTAATGTAATTGAAATATATTTATATATATGCGCGTGTGTTGTTTTAACAGCCTACGGCTTCCGCCTCGCTCCGCAGTTCTTAATTTAGAGCTCTGTTTACCTTGCATACAATTTTTCACGCGATTTAATCTCCTCGATCATCATATACTCGAGTTGATCTTACCCCGTCGCTCGGATGATCTCTCGCGTCGAGATTGTTACTTCTTCGTTTTTTTTCTTTTTTTAATTTTTCTTTATCCTACTTATTACGCTCTTACAATTACATTCGCAAATATACTTACTTACTTTACGAGAGCCGGTTGATATTACTTTGAGAATTATTCCTTGTATTCATAACGTATCATTTGTGTGTGTAACATGATTATCGTTTTTATCGTTACAATATCTAAATACAGGGGCACGATGGACACCAAATTTTTTTTTTCCATGCGGATCCCTCGCGATCCGCGTTTCTCTCGCCGGATTGTATTCCTTTTTCTTGATGTTTGGATGACGCCTTGCTTTTTTTTTGCTGCGCTCATTCGGCGTCTTCTTCTCGGTATCTCCTCCCCGTCGCGTTATCAGCGAAAAAAACTGAGCGAGCTTAAAAATGGATTTTGGTAGTTCTAGCTCTATAATAAGTAGATAAATTTTAATGCATAAAATGGTCAGTAACTAGCTAAAGCTTACCTCGTCGATCTGAAGAAAAGGGGGGGGTATTTTCACTGTAAATCTATGACTCCTTAGTACAAGAAGAATAATGGAATGTCTCAACGTAAAAGTTGATGGAATGATTCATCGATGAATCGGCGAATGGATAATTATAATAAACACGAACCGACTATTCGGATGGAAAAGTAAATACATATATATATCATACATATAAGTTTTTATGTATATATAATGTATATATATTTTGTATTATATATATATATATTTATATATATGCATATATATGTATGTATGGTGTAAGAGTGTGTATGTGCGCGGATGGAAAAAGTCGGGGTACAGTCATTTATTCTGTTCTTATACCACAGCAATCGATATTTAGTTTACACAACGGGCGTATGAAAACGTACAACCACATTACAGACTAGCTAGATAGTTGCTTGTTTTGCTGTGTGAGTAACGTAATAACGCTAAAAAGGCTCACTAACGTAATCTTTTCAAATTTTTTCTGTTCTCGCTTCTTTTTTTTTTTTTTTTTTTAATCAACGATGCTGCACGATGTCGAGCTGACGCGATGAGACGCTCGCTTCGGAAAGATGTGTAAAGACGAACGAAATCGAAGAAAAAAAAAAAAATTTCGACGACACATACTTTTGCTTTTCATTCACATTATTAAGCTCTTCGCGACGGTCTCTTTACGAAAGCTCACAATCAGGCGAACGATATTATTGCATTTGACGAGATACAGACAGGGATGGAAGGGTCGATTTGGGTGGGGATGGGGCAGGAGGAGGACAATCGAAGTAAGCATATTCTCGTCTCCTCAGCTCGGCTAATGCCAAAAATCCATGAATTTCAGTTGTTTTTTTTTTCTCAGCTATCTATATAATATTACACTCGGATCTTTTGTCAGAAGTACATATCTTATTACACAGAGTTACAAGCTCGAAAGCGAGGTCCGTCTTAACAATTGGCAATGTGAGGACGCCGCCGTTATTTCCGTAAAGAGAGATAAAGAGAGAAGAAATATGAGCGTGTGTTTATCTCTAAATAAATCGATTTACACGCATACGTTAACATCGTAGCAATTATAGTATACGCGAGACGATCGTGCGCGCAGTAAAAAAGCAAGGTTCAGAGTAACGGGACGGAAAAAGAAGATTTTTTTGGAGAGATGGGAGATGAGTTGGCGGAGTGAGGACAGACAAACATACAAATGTGTCTCAGTAAAGCAATTGATGCTTTTTCTTTTTTCTTTCGCTATTTCAAAATATGTAACGATACATGTAATTCGTTTGCACTCATTGAGAAGGATTTAATCCTAGACGAAATTAGTTTGATGCGAATTGCCTGAGACTAAACAGAAACGGTGTCTAAGTCGTCGGCATCGTCAATTTTGAACGGGTGGTATGCAAATGTACGAAAACTTTTCCTCTCGATACGCAAAAAACGGGGCAACTTAAAAAGTGCCTCTTCCTTTCTTCTAAATGCTTTGCAGTCTCTATTTATTCGCAGAGGGCGTGTTCTTTTGCTTCTGCGTGCTTCGAAATTCAATCGTGTATTATATGTGTACGTAATAATGCAATCAAATGATTTATGTTATTAATTAATTTTGTTGTAATCGCTATGTTGTTGTCACTGCTGCCGCTCTGTCTTAAAATAACGGCGCGTACGTACTTTTAAGGGTCACGTAAATTTCTAAAGATCTCTCCCCTTCCCATCCCGAACTGCCATTTGCTGAATTGGTTTATTTTTCTTTTGCTTACGAGTTATTAAGAGTTTTTTCTTGTGTCTCAGTTTTATATGCGTAAGATAACACTCACTACAGCTAGAGTTACGATACGTCCTGATCTTCCACATCTTGCAGTTGCTCCTTTTGTTCGGCTTCACCTGCATAACAAATTTGAATACATTATATCGATGCATATAAACAAATTTTATTTGGCTAAAATAGCTTAAGGAGCTAATTTTAAATAAGTTAGTTTGTGGCTTGTTTCTTTCATTTTTTTTATCTATTTATTTTAACGCGATAACAGTTTTGTAAAGATCGTGTCGCTCACCGAATAGACGGGCTGCGAGGATGTTAGGAAAAGGGTGTATTTACGTTCAGGCATCGTGGGTATCGACAGCACTATCGCCTTGCTGATCAGGCTCGGATTCTGAATTACAAAATAATGATTCTGCGTTCGGAAATTGCATGCAGCGTTTCATTTCTTACACACAAATCGAATAAAATTAAAAAAGTAAAATTGTAATATAAAAATAGAAATGATAGTTTGTGAGATAAAGCAAGCGTCATAATATTTAATTTCTTCAAAAAATCAGTAATTTTAAAACGCGTAAAAAACTTTTATATTATAATAATTGATTGTTCAAAATATATATACATATATAATATAGTGTTACACACAACTTATCACAGGATTTGGACCTGTAGAGTCATTATTTTGTTATGTATTTTCAACTTTTAAAAGAATATATAGTTTTCAATAAATTTAACAACAGTTAACGATAATGATAGTTGAATCTCAGGAATCACAAGTTATCATAAGTTTGATATTCTATTCAAGACATTTTAGATCCGAAGCCTGAGAGGAGTTTTTCTTTCGACACTTTCAAATCATACACATTTTCAGTTTTTAATCAAGAACAGTCATCTATTTTATCTCAATAGTAGAGACGCGAGATTAGAATATTTAAGATAAGATCTTCTATCGCAATACACTTGTATATCGATCGGACGAGCGTGACATATCGTGCAACGCATTCTAGCGTAATCAAAACATCCTTATAGCGATTTTCGCCTTTGTAAGTAAGTGGGACACTACTAACCATCTCCCTGCATATCCGATGTCCATAGAGTGAGGTTGTCCCTGAGGAGCTGCATTATAAGGGTGGAATCTTTGTAGCTTTCCTCGGATAGTGTATCCAATTCGGCGATCGCGTCGTCGAAGGCCGCCTTCGCTAAGCGGCACGCTCTATCAGGACTATTGAGAATCTCATAGTAGAACACGGAAAAGTTGAGCGCTAATCCCAGACGAATGGGATGGGTCGGCGGCAATTCCGTCATAGCGATATCGCTCGCCGCTTTGTACGCCACTAGAGAATTCTCCGCCGCTTCCTTCCTATCGTTACCGATGGCGAATTCCGCCAAATAACGATGATAATCGCCCTTCCTGAGAACATAGATTCCAAAGTAGAGATTAATACAGTTTGTACAACGAAATACAACATGATCATTGAATCATATGTATCCATTGTGTTATATAACGATTTAAATTGTTTTTTGAATTGGAAAGCTTAACATTAAAAAGCATATACAGATACGCATAAATTTACATTTTATATATATTATTATAAATTACGCATGTATATATAAAATACTTATATTTTTATAGATAAATTAGTCATTAATAAATCAATTACTAGATATTTATATAGAAAATGTATACAAAAGGATTTTTACATTTTATAATAGAAGACTTTGGATTCTCCCGTGGAGGCACACGGTATCAAATGCTTATCCAAGACGCCGAGGATGTCGGCGCAAATATCCCTGAGCTCCTTTTCGACTTGAGATCGGTACTGGCGAATCATTTCTAATTTTCCCTCGGCTCCCTTGTTCTCCTCCTTCTGTTCGATACTCGAGATTATTCTCCAGGAGGCTCTCCTTGCTCCAATGACATTTTTGTATGCCACTGAGAGAAGGTTCCTTTCTTCGACGGTGAGCTCCACGTCCAACGAAGCCACCTTCTTCATTGCTTCAACCATTTCTGTAAATTCCAACAAAATATAATTAGTAATTTTATACACAAACACAGATATTAAGAAATCAAAGTAAATTAGAAAATAATTTTTGTAAATTTTCTGTTAATATGAAACAGACATTGACAAAACAAACGATAGTTTATAATCACTATAAAATTCTATTTTTGCAAGCTTTTGTGCAATTATCCTGCAAAGTATAGATTGTCAAAAAATTACTCGTAAATCATTGCTAAATAAACTCCGTATCGCTCGTGAACTTATTCATTTAAATGGCATATGAACGTTTGGCCTATAAAATGTTACGTGCCCATCGCGGATGAAACGATAACGCTGAGTACCTTTGGAGTAAAGGGGATGAACGCATCGTATATATTAATCCGCTGCCCCTTGAACTTTGCACGGAAGTCACTAAATACGTATTTATCGGCATATTCGAGCAATATTTGTCGAGAAGCGTCGATCTTTTGGCCTTCAGATGTTTTTACGGATGTGCTCTCGCGATTTTTTTGCATGTAAGCCTTTCACAGAAATCCAATCGGCTAATCTTTTAATAGAAATTCATGTTTAATAGAGAGAAACTGACTTTATACTAATACAGAGATATCTATCCAGAGAGTAAAAAAATTCTCTGAGAATTCTCTAGTTTTTCAAGTAATTTGTTCAAAATTCCAAGTAAAATTAGAGAATTTTTAAATGGAACTTTTTAAAATAAGTTTTTTTCCGAGTATTTTTTAATGCTTTTCATTCAAAGGATTTTTAAATATTAAATTTGATAAGAATGTACTGAAAAAAAAAAATTGAATTACTTTTGAATGATAAACATTTATCACTTGTATATTTTCATTTTTTATCATTAATAATATCATTGTAATAATTATAATAAAAAATGTGTACTCAGTATTTTTTGCTATGACAATGAACATATAATCAAAGAGAAAGAGATATATATTTATAAT
>JBCAUJ010000016.1:5141160-5174222 GCA_038406275.1 Cataglyphis albicans | reverse complement strand
TATATTTATTTATAATATATATATATAATATATATTTCAAAACATGTAATTTACAAACATTGGTGATGCTGGCAATATAAGAATAAAACAATAAAAAAAATTTTTTTTTTAATTCCCCTGAATTCGAATAAAATTTCATGAAAATTTCCTGACTTTTCAAGATAAAAACGAAATTCCTGATAATTCCAGGATTTCTAGGTTTTTTCAGAAAGTAGATAATACCCTGAACAAAATTCCTGAAAATTCCAGATTTTTCCAGGGAACAGACACCCTGTAATATATATGTAGTATTTTCAAATTAAGATTAAGAAATTTTAGAAAAAAGTTTTAATTGTTGGATCTCCAGAGAAAGAAGAAAAGAAAATTATTAATTATGCCCCAAATCAAATAATAAAATTGAATAAAAATTTTTAAACAAGAAAATAGAAAATGCGTACTTTGAATATTTTTATAGATGATATCCAAAAAAACAATTAATGTTCATTATAATAATCAAGTGGGTCTTCTTGTGAAAGACTAACTTAAAGAATCGGGGAATACCGGGATTTTGTTTGACATCGATATTTTCATTCGAAAATATCATGACAATATTGAATTTTCAAAAAAACTTTTCGCTCTCAGTTAACTCGTTCGCACTTTGCGCGCTAAAAATGGCACAAGTGTACTCGGTGCTCTCTAAGAGAGAGAAAGAAAAGGAAGAGAATGTAGGAAGCTGCGAAAACCCGGAGACCTATAATAACGGCGTAATAGCGGAAAGGACGCGTTGATCGATAACTGGAATGGATCAACGGTGCGTCGCACGCACCGATGTACAGGTGGTGAGACTTCAAGTTCATGGGGAGGTAAATGTGACGTAAAGCGGGCGTTACAATGAACACACGTTATACCCATACATAGGTCGGAGGTGTGCAGCAACGTGGGATAGTCAGATCAATACTTTCCTTCTGCTAACCATCCCTCTCCCCATTCTATCCTCCTCCTTCTCCTCCAGCTCCACCTCCTGCTCTCGCCACCTTCTCTCTCACCCCTTTTGCTCACTCGCCGCCCGTTCCGCCGACTAAAATCCACCCTTCTTCCCTATCTATTTATCTATCTATCTATCCATTTCTCTCTATCTCCTTTTTCCTCTTCCTCTAAGCTATTGTTTGTCCTTCTGAAAGAACACATTATAGTCGCCTCTATTCTGGTTTTCAGGATGTTTGTTCAAAGCTTGTAAAAAAATTCGCTGATTTTTTCAGATAATTTATTCAAAATTCCAAAGATAAAATCAGAGAATTTTTAGATAGAATTTTTTTAAATAAGTTTTTTTTCTAATATTTTTCACTTATGTAAAGAGCAAATAAATCACTTTAATTGTCAAATTAAATCATTAAAATAAATTCAAAATAATTAATCATCAAATTAAATTATTTTAAATATTAAATTAAAAAAAATGCTGAAAAGGACTGAATGATTTGTAAGATAAGCATTTTTCATTTGCATAATATTTTCATTTTCTATCATTAATTGTAAGAATTGTAATGTACAAAAAATGTCTACTCATTATTGTATTCAATATTTGTTATAACAATGAACATATACTCAAAGAGAAAAAGATATATATTTAAAATATATAATTCACACAATTATTGGTCAATCAGATTGCCGATCCTTGCAATATAAGAATAAAAATGATCAAAGAATTTTTTAAATAATTTCCTGAGTTCAAATAAAATTCCATGAGAATTCCATGTAATTCCAGATAATTCCAAGTTTTTCCAGGGAGTAGACATCCTAGTTTTGCTCTCACGACCGATTATATTGGCGTCAAATCTGCTATCACTCACATATGGATGCTATAAATACAGATATTATTAAGATAATAGTAATGACGATGCATAAAGAAAGCGATAAGCTGTCAATATTTAAAGTTGATCAATGACTCGTTTAATTATATATGATCGCTCTTGATAATCGCTTTTCTTACAAAAGCATTTCTCATTTTTCAAAAGAATATGAAGACTACGACATGAAAAATGATCACTGAAAATATACGACAAAGCGAATCGATTTATCAAGCTTTCAATGATCGACACTGAAATCTCAAATATTTTATTCTCAAAGAATATTCTGGAAAAATATAACACTTTTTTTATTGCAGAAGCACTCTATATGGAAACGACTGCGTTAAAGCTGACATTTGATAAATTTAAAAGTGGTTTCGTTTTAAAAATAGGATACGTTAATTGGAGCGATTCTGAAAGAAAGACGGAGAAAATGAGATTCGGCATAATTGGAGTGGCTCTGTGAAAGGAACAAAGATTTGTTAATTAGTATCGCCAGTTGTCCACGAAATATTTCGTTATACAGAGTAAGCGCGCAAAAAAAAAAGTACATAAATATTATATATGTATGTACATATGTATTATTTATGTGTAAATTTATCCTTCTATTTTTTTTATTATTTTTATTAAAATATATTTTTTTTTACTATCTTTATTAAAATATCCGCGACATACATACTTTTTTTTTTATTTTCCACTTATTTTCAATCAGCGTTACCTTTTTGTGCAACACTCGGTACATTTCGATACGTGCACAAACTTAAGCCCGTATCGCGCTATTGAAGATCGAGATTGGAGATTGAAGTTCAACCAATCGGAACGAAGAAAAAAAAATCTTAGTTCCTTTGGCTCTGATTAGTCAAATTCCAATCTTTAATCCTCAATCTTAATTTTCAATGCGCAGTGTGATACGGCCTGTGTACACGCCGGTGCGTGATTTCGCCATCAAATGTCAAGTCACATGGCATTCCCACGCACGAGGGGGAAAGGGCGGGAGGAAAAAGAGGGAGGAGGGGCGGAGGGGGGGGAGAGAAGGAGGCAAGAGAAATTGCTAGGGCAATGAAAAATTTAGCCGGCTGCTTTAGAAAGAAGCGCGCACCGAAACGCGTGGCGTAGGAAGAGGAGAAATTTGACCGCCTCTCCCTCTCTCCCCCCTTCCTCCCCCGCACCGTTACGCCGCCTCCCCCCGCCGCCCTCCTTTCGTCCGCTCGATCGTCCCGCCCTCCCTTCCCCCTCTCTACCACTCGTGGCGTACGAAGCACGCGTTGCTTTCGCCAGGAGGCGAGATCACGAATCCGTTAATCTCTTATCATCGAAAAATTCACCTCGATGACGAGAGAGCGTAATCGATATGGACAGCTAGCGTGTTTGATTGATGTATTCGCGTCCGATGTATATTGAAAATGTATAGGGAAATCAATCGGAAACGATAAAATAAAGTCCATTTTTATCTACGATTCTGTTCCTAAAATGAATGACAGAGACCATTTTCATCGCTCGCTCTCTCTCTCTCTCTCTCTCTCTCCCTCGTCGTGAAAGAAAGAAAAAAAAATGGAAAATACCTACACTCATTGTGTGGAAAAATCACAAGCAGGCCCAGAATCTACAAGCCTTACAGATTATGGATCGCTACCTGGTCTCCTTAAATCTTTCGAGAAGCTTGACCGAGGAGGAGGAGGAGGAGAGAAGAAGGATAAAGAAGGAAGGAAGGAGAAGAGAACATGGTCGTCCCTGTTCCTCGGTCGATCGTCGTACCCGGTCGGTGATTTCTCCGCGCGCGCCGTTCAAGGCCAGACACCACGAGCGGAACACGCGAGTTACTACGCGGCCGCTCGCCCGTAGTAATGAGCCGGGTCGGGCCGATTAAGCAGCGAAAGTGCGTAGCCTATGCGTCACGGCGATGCGAGAATATCTCTCGTCCCGCTTATCTACCGATAGACGGCGATGAGGAAGAGGATCTCTCGAGGCGCTTAACCGGAGAGTACGCCTAGCAACGCCTAGCGCGCGCGTCGTACCCGAGATCCACTTCTCGTTTCTTCCTTTTCTTCGAATCTCGAGCTTTACGAGATTTATGGCCGCTAGCGAGCGGACGGGATGGGATGGGATGAATGGATGGATAGATGGATAGATGGATGGAT
Source organism: Cataglyphis albicans (assembly GCA_038406275.1). NCBI lineage: Eukaryota > Metazoa > Arthropoda > Insecta > Hymenoptera > Formicidae > Cataglyphis > Cataglyphis albicans. The sequence goes on along the minus strand of JBCAUJ010000016.1, from coordinate 5,170,261 downwards.
GGATGGATGGATGGATGGATGGATGGATGGATGGATGGACGGACGGACGAACGGGCGGGCCTCGCCGGATCGACCGTCGCGAATGACACGAGTCGATATCGCGTCCGGCGTTGCCACAAAGAAACGCCGCCGCCGGCTACGCCGTTAACGATCGGCGATCGCGACCGCGTATACTTTGACAGCTTACAACGCGGACATCCCCATCGAGGAGAATATATTATATACCGCGAAAGGTTAACTCGTCCCGATCCTCGCCGACGGGGACTACGTCGACATAGTCGTCGTTTCCCCGGCGAAATCGGCGGACGCCGAGACGAGGTCCTCTTCCCCTTTCCGCGGAAAAGTCACCACGTATCGGCGAATCTATGCGATGTGAATCGAGATTTATATAAATCTGCTTGGGATTCGTCGGCCATGCCCCGTCCGGCCCCGCGAGGGGCCCGGAAAAATATCCACTCACCGTCATAGCGTTCCGCTTGCTCGGCCAGTTTCGCCTTGTAAACGTTGTCCTCCCGTTCCGACATCTCGGATGTACGCGGATCTCACGAGTTACTATCGATATCGAGGAACGGGCTCGTCGGGGAAAAGAAACGCGCTCAAGAAAGATACTTGGTCGTCACGACCGCCCGAAATACGCAACACGAAGACACCGCGCTCCACCAAAGACGTACAGCCACTCGCAAGCTCACTGACCAAGATGGCGGCGCCCGCCAACAATCGAAAGCAGTTCCCTGTCCCTCGCGCAGCAGCTCTGCGGATCAACTCCGCTGCTCGCCATGTGTATTACTACGCCCGTGACGTCATTGCCGCCATCTTTGGGCCGCTGCGTCCGACGGATGCGCGCACGATCCGCCGAGCCGAATTCGAACATCCTCTCTCTTTCTCTCTCTCTCATTCTCATCATCTTTTTGCCCCGCATCTCGTACTATCTATCGCGAATATAAATTTTTAAAATATACCATGTGTATCCTGTACATAGAGATGTAAAAAAATTGTTTTGTTCTAATAGAAAAAAACAGTTGAAAAAAAATTAATTTTTTTTTTTTAAATATGAAATATTTTTCTTTATTTTTTTTGTTAACATAATTAAAAAAAAATTAAAGTTCTTATATTTTTTATTTATTCTTGTTTTCGAAAGTAAATTTTAATGGATTAATGAAACTTGTGGCAAATTATTATCAACATGATTCAGATAATTTTCGGTTAGATGCATATTGTACAAGCAATTGGAATGCGAGCTATTTTGTGCATTTAAAATAATAAGTTAATTTAAATTTATTATTTAAAAAATTAAAAATAATGAAAAATCAATTTGCAATAATCAAAATATGAAGATATTAAAAACGGAAAAAAAAATTTTTTTTTGAAAAAAGAAATATCTTATTTTTTTTTTTCTTTTTCACGTCTTCAATATTCGACCGCTCTTAAGACGACGGAAACGAGAAACACGCGGAATGCGAACCGGAAGAGACCGAACGACGAGAATATTCGACGGCTCATAAATATACTCTTTTCTCGAAATCCATTAAATTTTTTTGATTTTTTTTTTCTTTATAAATTGCTCGAGAAAGCATTGTAGATCTTTTGTAAATGTGCTAGTAAAAATAATTTGCAGAGAAAAGGCGAGGAAAAATTGATGATATAAAGAATTCGAGCGACATTACAAATCTTGAATGAGAAAAGGTCTCTAGTAAAAAATATTCTACCTCTTAATCGTTAAAATTTAGATCGCGTCCACATATCTTTATCTTTGACTTAATATAATTTATTCGATAGAACAAAGTCTCTTATAATACAGTCAATTACGGCCTTTTATGCAAACGGATGACTATTAAAAGAGACGCCAGAAAAACGATCACGCATAAATATGTATAAAATAAATAGTTTTTTGTAGCTTATATTTTTGCTTCTCTTCACACGAATCACAGCTAATGTATGTATATACAAGCACTAATGATTCAAAGACAGCTGTACTACTCGGCTCACACTCATCGCAGTTTTTTTTTTTTTTTTTTTTTGGTAAATTATTTATTTTTATATTTAATTTGTGTGTATTTATATGTATACAGGTGTTTGTATATATAATATACATATATATGTATATATAATCATTTCAATTATTATATAAACTATTAAAATTATAATACAGCCAGAGAGGACTTAATGTAATAATCATTATAGACATTGGCTGTAAGCTAGCCATTCCGCTCGGCTTATCGTCGAGGTATATACTCGTGCACACGGCTGGGTACAACTATACACCTGATAACGTTGCGAATGAAACAGCCTATGTGCTCATAAGTAAGGGGGATATACAATAAGTTTTATCAATTAATCATATGTGTACGCATGTATTGACAGCATACATACTTCATACATACATATACATACATACATAGATGCATACGCAAATCATTCGCTATAAATCAGTCATGCGTGCTTATGTGTGAACATTTCTATACTAGAGCGCAATTTTCGAAAAGAAGCGATCGGAAATTCAGCTAAGGATTTCGGTTCATTTAATCAGGCGGAGCAGCACTTAGGAGCCTTCGCATAATTCGCACTTCAAGTATCTCGTGTCTCTATCGTTCTACTTTCATTATATATATATATATATATATATACACATACATATATATATATATATATGACACTGCACCATATTATAGCTCAATAAAATATTCTGTCTATCTAGCGAGCTCAAAGTTTGCGCGAGCATGTGTAATGGCGTGGCTTTTGCAATAACAACAATGGCCAAACTTGGAAGCATCATAGTTGTCGATTTATATTTATATTACATAAAATATCAGCGATCAGATTATCGCTGCGCTTGTGTATCCGAAATCATTGAATAAACCTTCGAATGTACAATATCTATATTTATCCTTAATTCGGACAATACTATCGGTATTTTTATATTTCCATTTCGAATATTTCAGATACATACTGCATCAAACAAGAAATATGCAGCGAGGGAAATATTATGACATAATTACAGGCATACTTTCTCTAATATATGTATATATCAAAATTAAATTGGAGTTTTTTTGATACTTCAAAATGCCTATCTTTTATTTATTTTCATAAAAACAAGTTGAAAATATTGCATCTTGATTTACATCAATATATATCGAATACAAATTCAATTTTATTCCTCGCTGTGCATTTCTGAATAATTGTTTCAGCAATGGATCAAGCAATGAAATATACAAAATTTTCATTTACATATAGTAGCATGACGAATTTCGATAAAACATAAGGATTAATTTCTGGAAAATTAGATTCGTGTGTATTCATCTAAAAATAAATCGAGAATACTGGATATATTATAAAAGTGAATATTGAGCTTTATCATCCCCCTTCCCCCTGATAATGATGATAGTATTTCTTTCACTACGATCATAATATTGCTGTCTCAGTTTTAGGCTGATGTAGTAAAATATTCGCTTAGTTTTATCGATGCTCGCTTCAGCATCAATTCGTCATTAATTCGTACATACAGTTAATTTATGCAAAATTTAAATATGTAATATAATTTGATTGAAAAATTTAGAGTATCTATTTACATTAATTTTGCAAAATCTTGAAATAAAATAATAACATACAAATGCATATTAAATAAGCATTAGATTAAATGCTCCTAATTGTATTTGAAAAGAGAAGAACAAAAGAATGCTGCACAGAGGAAGGGAGAAAAATATGAGAGAATCAAAGAAATACAAAAGTGATGTGATATGCAACTACGCAAACTGCATGTTATACATATCAGAGTGCCAGCAACTTTGGAAGAAATAATTTCGCTATACCATATCCTATAACAATCCCATTATTATGTCAACGTTATTTTATAAGCATTCAAGTCTCCACCACAAACGGTCGCGACTTGTATATATTCGACTATCGTCACTTGAATGATCCAAAATTTGTTTGCACTGTATATACGTGTGACGAGTCTCGTATATTATATAATCGAATATAATTTATATAATTAACTAAAATATGTTTGGACATCGTGACCAATCACCTCTACTTTTACAATCCCAATATTCGCCATTGTAAACATAACAACGGCTATCTGTATACGGATCCTGCTTTTTCTTGAACCACAACGGTTCGTACGGCTCATAAGGTAAACCTGCGGAAAAACAGTAATTTCCATGTGAGCACAAAATTTTCGGTGTTTTTGCAATCTGATAATATATAATATATATAAACCTACCCTGTGCGGCAGCATTTTCGGCCTCGTGCTCGCGTGCTCGTCTGGACGCTCTCTGTTTTTCTTCTAAACGCAATTTCTCGGCATTAGCTTCGTCCCATCGTCCCTCTTCCATTAATCGCTGATCGGGCCTCAATCGAGAATCCGTCGGAGCTACTCCCTCTTCCGGTTCGTTCAATTGACACGCTAATTCCGTGAATGAGTAATATTTTTCACAGTCATCACTGTAAAATTAAATTAAAATGTTGAAATATCTATCTCATGCATTAAAAATATTATTGATAAATATATAATAAAAAACTTTCTCTCGATCTCTTTCAGAACAAAAATTTAGGTATTAAAATAATCCTTGTCATTATGAAAAATTATATACCTATGAAAAATTATATATCTATATTTATTATTACAATCTTAGTAGAAAGTGTTGGATCACTGTTTAAATAAAATTATATATATCAAAAGAAAAAAAAAAAAGAAAAAAAAAATTTTTTTTAAACGAGTTTCAGTTTCCATATATAACTATTAGAGTTATATACTTACGTAGGCATACGTCGTTTCCACGCCAATATGTAGGGACCTGTCTTGTAGACCGGATTATCAGGTGTACCAGACGTGCTGATTACTGGAGCAATTTCTATTTTCGAATCCCATGTGCCCTGTACTACCCATTTGACTTCCTTATTAGAATTCATTACTATTCCCTTTACCTTACGCTGACTATCTCGCGAAAAGTATGAGTATGGTATGTACTTTAAATGGCACTTGATACCTTCCTTATGATTTACAATATCCATATCACCACTCTGGTCAACCCACAATTTTCCAACTATAATATTATGTACTGTAGTTGTAACTTTACGCCATGTATAATGCTGTTCCCCATTGTTGAATTCCAAATGAGCAGTACCCAAAGGAATCACCTGATTGCAAAAATCAATTATTTAAGTGTCTGTATTCAGAAGAGACAATAGTTGTGCAATCATTGAATAATGGCCTGTCCAGGTGTATATGTAATTAACATATACTTTTAAATTATCATATGCATTTTCTAAAAGCCAATCATTTAACTATTATTTTTTTTAATATGCCTAATATGCATTTGCATATCAGTATATTGAGATGACATCAGAATCGTGCATATATCTATAAATACATAAAACTTTAAAATCTGGGGTTCTGCAAATTTAGTCATCCAAGTCACATTATTACAGAAAATCAACAACTTGTAAATTTTTTCATTTTAAGCAAAACGTATATCAAACACATATATACAAAAGAACAAAAATCTTTCTCTTCAATGATTTTATTGATAGCAATGAAAAATTTTGCAAAATATTTTTCCAAACATTATGTACACATAAAAAATATTTATATCATAGTTCATTTATTTATAATTTGATAAATTAATTTGTGTGTAATGTTATATTAATATTATTCAATAAAAAATAATTTATTTCATATTACACGATTTATAGCAAATATATTTGGCTATTTTGATATATTTGTTGATATAGACTTGAAAAAATATCTTATGTCAGAGAAGATAAATACAATGTTATATACTCTGCATAATGCTCTGATAAATAAAATATTGTACCTGCAGATATTTCCCACGAAACTTGGAGGCCATTGTAAATTCTTGCCAGCATCGCCATTTCTTTCCTTCGCAATGTTGAGCTAGCATAGGAGGATGATGGGATACTTGTTCTGAAATTGCCCGCCATCCAAGATCATCTGTACGATCACACTCAAAAGTTTCACCCAAAAGAGGATTGAAAGGTTTTCCCGTTCTAGTAGCGGTTGTAGAGTAACTAGATATAGTAAACGCAGCTACATAAGCCATCTGTTCGTAGCTATCTGTACATTCCGCAGCCCTTATTAAAAAAAACATTTCATCCATACAATTTTCATATTTTTTTTTATTAGAAGTAGAAATATTCAATATAAAAGATATTATACCTATCAAGTATATCTGCGTATTCATAGTCTTCTGTCAGCCGTTGAAGCATACTAAGTGGTTCGGAGAAATTAACTGGCATAGGAATTTTTGACAAATCTTTGCCAATACAATTTTTCATGATACTCCATAGATTCAAGGGATAATTTGGTTTATCAGGTACCTTAATCCTTCGCTTCCTTTTGGAAACTGTGGTCACCCTGGCGCCGCTACCGCCATTGTTGGCTTGCCAAATCTATGGTATAAAAAAAAATCGTGTTTACTTCCTATTTTGCAAATATTTGATGATGAAAAAAAATGAAACTCGCTTACGTTGTCCAGGTCGTCTGTGGTCTTGACGGGTGAGGGAGTCTGCGCTGCTGTAGAATCGGTCACAATGAGAAACGAGTCTGCACCAGTGGAATCGGAAACAGGCAAAGGCGTTGGATCCCCTTCTGAACTGGAACCATCGTCGCTACCCTGAGAATCAGTGCGATCTCTCGTGTGTGAAATCGAATTACTCGTGGCTCCAGGTATGCTTAGAGTAAAAGTATCTGACTCTTGCGCATCATAAAACTCAGCATTATCCTCTTCATCCTCCGATGGTGATGTCGTAATTGCGGGATCTGTAAGGTCAAAATTTCTCCATTTGTCACACATGGAAATATTCAAATCGAGGCAAACGAAGGTAGAAAAACTGAGCACAGAGCGAGACCACAAAGGTCATCCAATCGTTTCTAAAGTTTAGATAAGCATTAAGATAAAAAAAATGAATGCCTTGATCTCTATCGCACATGAGGACATCGATAAGATTGTGGGAAATTATAGTATGACACGTGTTAATATGATTCGATCCAATTCCGTTCATACTTTATTCGATCGAAATCGTATCAGTAATAAAGAATTGATAAATTAATTAAAAATTCTCATTTTAGTGTAGTCTCCTTTTCAATTAAATCGATACCGTGGGTTTGTCCTTTACAAAATCGAGGATCCGCGACATTTGATTAAAATTAATAAGAGAATCGCGGTTATGGTCATAAAAAGCTACTTTATACACACACATTATATACATTATCTTTAGCTGCACTTTTGTGTACTTTCTTGCAACTTCTCTCTCTCTCTTTCTCGGATATTATTGTATGTATATGTATGCACATACAACAAACACAATTACATTCTTTTCAAGTATAGAAAGTGTAACAATGTACAGATAAAAAGAACAGAATAGAAAGAGAGAGAAAGAGAGCAAAAGATATGGGACACAGTCTGACACATCCTGTCATCCACGACTGTGTTCGATTAATTTCGACAAGACAATGAAAATTCTGCCACTTTTTGGAAACACTTGACGAGACTGACGAGAATAAGTGAATGAGACATCAATGACGAAACGCACCACTTTTAGACTCGTCCAATTATTATTTTGACAACTTCGTCCGGTTCTGTCTTTCTTCAGTTAGACTTGGAAGATGGAGGAAGGAAGAGGGTTGGTTTCGAATTCCGGAAATCAAATTTTGGGAGAAAAACCCGTATCGAACACCAAGATTCGCCTAATCAAACGTCAAAATCGGAAGAAGCCCGAGAACACTGTGTGTATATACGTTTTTTTGCCCATATATGTGTTATATATATATATGCGGCAATGTATTACAAAGAGTATGTAGTACATCATGGATGACGTAAACCGCGCGATAACGCGTTGCATCGGTGTGTACCTCCGCAAAGCCATCTAGCGCGAGATACGAGTAAATAAATAAAGGCGCCAAATATTTGAAAATATTTCATTTCCCTATCATATTTTGTAAAGCACAAAATTTACATCACTCACAAGGTTAATGTGAATTTTGTGCGAAATCCAAAAATGCTTAAGTCATTGAAACATTTCAAGCGTATTTTATTTTCGAAGAATATTTATTTTTGAGATTTTATCGCCGAAATATATTTAATATTATCAAAATATCTTTCGTGATAATGACGAGGGATATTCTGTATGTTATCATTTTGATTTTAATATTTATACCGCGCGTTACACATTAATATTTATTTATAAATAAAATTTTAATAAAATAGAAAAGTTTTGTTGTCATAATTTTTAAAGAATAGTATCTCAAACTGTTAAATAGTCAAGCAATAAAAGAATATCAAAAAGTATCGAAAAATATGAATGAACATGCTACGAAACGAAGATTCGAGATGCAGATCATGCAGATGTAATGTTATTTACGTGAAGGTCTATGTCCTCCTCCAAGCGTCGCTGAAGGAATCGCGTGTTGCGCTGCTTCCTCCAAATGAGAATGTTGCCTAGCTAGCTGTTCGACCATCTTCTCTATCCGCACCTTCTGGTCGCGTTCATGCTGCAGCAGCTTCTTCCATTTAGGCTCCTGTTGCTGGGCTAGTTGCAAGTAATCGTTGCTCGTCTGTAACAAGTATACAATCTAATTTCAGCGAGGCTCTCATCATGTTAGATTACATCATTATTAAATCATATCAGTAGAGATGCCATTGCCAAGGACAATCTTGTGAATAGAATTTAAGATGATTCTAATTGGCGTGAAAATTAAACTCTGTACTGCGCGCGAATTTTGTACTAAATTGAATTTCTATCTGATCTTTGAACGTGTTAATCATTCAAACGAATTGCTAAACGCATTAATCATCGGAACAAATTACTAAATATATCACAATAATACGATCTTTCCTCTTCTTCTCCTTATACTTAAGAATCATTCTTCATTGTCTATTATATCTCATTGCAATATAATTTTTCAAAATATCAGAGATACTTTATAAATTCTGAAATTTTTATTTAGCAAGTTCTGTAAAAGTATCATGAACAATCCTTATGTTACTTGATTTTATAATATAAAAAACTTTTAATACTTGCTCGATAAATTTTAATATGTATATCTTCAATTACATAAACATACGAAAATGACATTCATATTCTGTCTAGATTTTTCCAAAAGCGTGACAATCTGTTCTCAATGTGTATCTTAGAAATTTTTATCTAGAATTATTAGAGAATTTATTAATGATATCATATACTTGAGTCTTATACTTGTTGAATTAAAAAAATTATTGCAATCGAAATCGCAATTAACTGACATCTTATAAAAAAGAAACAAAAATTCAGAGAGTAGATTTTAAAGTAGATTTTTAAATTGTAAATTTTAAATAGTATAAGACTTATTGATGCTCTACTTTTTCTCTATCTTACTCTACTTCTCTGTTCTACTTTTTTTAAAATAAATTCATGATACTAGACGTGCTAACGTTTCGCAGACATTTTGTGTGTCTTTCAATATATTTAAATTTATAATAATTAATAATAGAATTTTTATTGAAACTTACGCTTATCATAGCATTCGCTGCAATTCGGAAAAGCGTAGCTCGCTCGCTGACAGTCTTGAATTTCGCCGCCAATTCGGGGGACGGAGAGTCTAACGTTTCCAAATCGGATAAAGCTCGCTGAAGCGCAGATCCTTGCTTGAATATTAAGTCGTTGCACGCTTGCAAATCGTCCAATCGTCGCGTTAGATCCTTAATCACAGACGCAGTTTCTACGTTTTGATTGTCGTTATCTTGATATTCCTCTTCCTCTTCTGTTAAAAGAAATTTCGCATAAAATATTAAAGTTTGATGAAAGTATATAAAAAAAATAGATAACAATAATTTTATAAATATAATATATATATAATAGACATGATGTGCCATATCAATATTAGAATATTCCTTATAACTTTGGAATGTTCGTACAAAATATAATTCGGATTAAAAAATCTCAAAAATTAATATTGACTATTTAATTTAAACTGAAATACATAAATTATATGTACATACAGATTTCAGGTCAGGCCTTTTTTGATGAATTTAAAAAATAATTTGCAAAAATAAACCGTGTGGAAAAAATATGTTAAAAAAACATTAAACGGTGTACAAATAATAATGACCAAGTACAAATTACAAACCAGATTCCATCGCTTGGATGGCTTTGGCTTTTGCCAGTTCAAGGGCTGTGACCCATTGCTGTCTCTCTACCTCGGTCGACGCCTTGATGTGAAAGGTTTGCGTGCCGCCGTTGCTGACGACAAAGGTACAGGCGTCCACTGTATGTATTAAGGCCCCGTGTAAGGAAATCGTGCCGCGGCAGGTATGGGACATCTCCGCTGGATTTCTAAAACAAGAAAAATGGAGACAGTCTCGAGTACTCACATGCCTTTGGAATTGCCTCGCAATTGCCGAATGACACAGAGAAAGACAGACGTGAGTTTGCAATAGTAGATTCAATGTTTCCTTTGATTGTGAAGAAGCGACTTTTTTTGACAAAAAATTGACAATTTAATAATTGATTGTCTGCGTTCATCTGTGACACCGTATGTGATTCGCCAGGAAAATGGGAAAAGGAGGTAGAGAGCAAAGAGACAGTTTGGATAAATCAAAATGTATGAGTTTATTAGCGTAATCGCCGAGAATACACTCGTTAGAAGCAATCCCACTACCGTTCCGTAACGATCCGGCTCCTGTCCACGTTTACATAAATAAACATCTTAAGTTCGAATAGTCCAACAAATCCGTAGGAGTTACTCCGTCGTACGAAATAATAATCTACTCTAAAGAACGGAGTAGGAGCTCTCAATCGGATCATGCACGTGAGGTCACTCGGGTTAATCAAACAGGCAACAATCACGGTTCTGCGTGGAAAAAGAAAATAAGTCATGCTCGTACAATTGAAATAATCATCGAATTTTTTCCAAGTATTTTTTAAATAATTTAAAAATGAAAACAAAAGATTATAAATCTAAAAATATTCTTCCTTTTTGAATTATAGAAATAACAATTATAATTTTTCTTTTTAATTTTTTTTTTGTAAATAAGAATTATAAAATGTTTCTTCTTTCTTGCTGAATTATATATAAATAATAATTTTTAAATTGTATATAAATAATAATTATAAAATATTCTTCCTTTTTGAATTATAAATAACAATAATAAATTCATCAACGACGGAATTTTACAAGAAACGTGCCTAGTAAAGTTAGAAATGTAAATATTATATCTTATTTATTTTTATATATATTAAAAATATTATAATTATATTATAATAATATTCGTCATATATTTTACATTAATAATAGATAATAATAGTTTATGCGTGATTCAATATATTGGTTTAAGAATGTACATTAATGTAACGATATATTTTTAAGTATAAATATCTTTTAATCAATTTATATTTCAATTTATATCTCTAAGATTGTTTCATTTTCATTGAAGAAGAAAAATTATTTTCAACTTCTTTAAAATAAAAAATGGATTTTTTTTTTTTCAAGAAAAAATCTATCAATTTAAAAAATTCTTATAAAATTTCGTGGCAGACGCGAAAGTCATTTATAGCTTGGAAGGAATGCGGATCTATGATTACATAATCTTCTTTTCCATTTTTATATTTTTAATTTATTGCTTTTCGAAAGTAATCTTAATGGATTAATGAGTCTTCTGCGGCAAATTACATCAAACTCAATGATTCGGATAATTTTTAATTAAATGCACAAGTATATACCCAATTGGAATGCGAGCTACATTTAAAATAATAATGGTTAATTAGATCAATTTAAAAAGTTAAAAATAATGAAAATTCAATTTGCAGTAATCAAAATATAAAAATATTTATAAAAAAAATTGAAAAAAAAAAAAAAAAACGAATCTTGTTTTTTTTTTATTTACATCTATACATAAAATAATAAATATCATATATCATCGTCAATGAGTTATCTCAAAATACATATTATGTAAAATGTATTAAAAAATTTGGGCGAATACAAAGGCTAACTGGAAGAAAAGGAGAAATATACTGATGAGATGAGAAATGACGAGAGAAGGAAGAAATAAGCTATTGTCAAACAAAAATTACAGAATCTTTCATCTCGATTGTAGCGTCAGAAGAGTCAAAAGATTTAATAATGTGCTGATACTTTCGAGCATTCGTTCGAAAAGAAACAAAACTATCTAATCTAGAGATTTTTATTAGCAGCATTACTTCGTCGGTCCGATAACAATCGTTATGTACTTCTCAGAAATCACCTCGTGAACAAAAGTAATAAAACAGATTCGATCGGAATGAACGGCACCAGAGAGTAACATAAAGAAGCGACACGTTTCACTGCAGCTGCATTATGAATACGTACACACACACACGTACATACACCTACACAGAGAGAAAGAGAAAGAAAAACATACAGAAGAACAACATACAAGTGTACTTTTAGCATACTTAGCATATGAGAGGAGGGCATTTAATTTCCAGATTATACATAAATGTATTATCGCTTACATGTTACAGATATAGGTACAGAAAAAGCGGATGATTAAGGACAAGTTATAAAACTGCATTTAAACATGTAAAATTGAATGGAGATATGTGTGTGTGTGTGTGTGTGAGAAAGAGAGAGAAAGAGAGAGAGAGAGAGAGTGTGTGTGGGTGTTTCGGGTGGAGCGAATAATTGAGTAACAAAAATGAAAATTGGAATCTTCAACGTCCTCAGCCGTTTTTAATTACAGATTTTGCTAAGAGGATAAGTCAGGATATTTCGGCGATTTCGTACACATCGTTATCTTTTTTTTCTCTCTTTTTTTTTTTTTTTTTTTTTTTTCCTTACTCGGAGGCCCTGCCAGTCCTCCGCTTGCGTCGCGTTGATATCTTTGGCCCCCCTGTCGGTTCAGCCCTAAACAATCCATAAAACAAATAGACCCCGTTCATATTTGTATGTAATATTGCAAAGCTTATCAGCTGAAATTTTTAATTTAATTTTATTTTGTTCCTTTTCTTTTTTGCCTAGACGAAAGCGTAGCATTTTGTTTTCCGTCGCTCCTCGAGTTTGCGTAGATCGAAAAAAAGAAATTGATAAAAATATCGACGGTGACAGTAAAGTTCACTCGAGTTTCGTGAACACGAGCTGCGTGATTTTGCGTGCACGCTGTGTTGCCGTGCGAGAAGCCTTTTACGACAAGAATCGAGAATTAATTTGTACAACAAGAAAAATTCGTAATACATTCCAGAACAATTTTCGGGAAAAGGCAAATTGCAAACTCAAATCACACAAACTGTGCCAAGCGGAATCGGTCGAACGAAAAATCCTAGGAAGCCTAGATGCATAATCGTTTTGTCTGGGAAAAAAAAAAAAAAAAAAAAAAAAAAAAAAAAAAAAAAAAAAAAAAAAAAAAAAAAAAAAAAAAAAAAAAAAAAAAACCGGGTTGCTCTCTGCTACAGCATAGCACGATCGTGAGGCATTATTTGTGCGCTCGTCTCTCGAAATAATGAATAAATCTCTATCGTACTATATTAATTTTGCAACGAAATTGCCAGAACGAAACGAAAAATTGTAAAAGCTGCAAATCAAGAAAGAACGAATTATGCTGCAAACTAGATAACGAAGCGCTTATTAATGATTCAATGAGGAATTTCATAAGTTAATAAAAAAAAAAGAGAGGAAAATATATAGATAATTAATTCTTCCGGATAAACCGGATAAACGAAATATCGTCAAGTGCGAACATTAGCATGATAAAATCGCAATTTTTTTTTTTTAAACTATAATCTTTCAAGCGTGTAAGAACACGAAAATACGCCAGTTAAATATACAGGTAATTTTTGATCTCAACAATAATAAATAATTTTTAACTTTGAGCAAACTTTTGACTTGAAATAACAACAAACAATAATCGATAGGGTGTCTAACCAAAGCTTGTAAAAAAATACCGATTTTTCAGGTAATTTATTCAAAATTCTAGATAAAATTAGAAAACTTTTAGATGGAATTTTTTTAAATAAATATTTTTTTTGTGTGCATTTTCTAATGCTTTCCACTCATGCAAAGGAAAGAAAAACTACTTAAATTTTAAATATTAAATTTAAAAATGTAGTGAAAAGAACTAAATGACTTTTATAAGATAAGCAATTTTTATTTGCATATTTTCATTTTCTAGCATTAATTGTAAGAATTACAATAAAAAATGTATATTTTTTGCTATAACAATGAATAATCGAAGAGAGAAAGACATATATTTGTAATATATTTAAAATATATAATTCAAAATCATTGGCCAATCAGATTGCAATATAAAAACAAAATCAAAGAAAAAATTTTTGAAAAAATTCCCTGAATTCGAATAAAATTCCATGAGAATTTCCTGGTCTTTCAAGATAAAATTTCCCAGGCTTTCTAGGTTTTTCCAGGAAGTAGACACCCTGACTACGAATTCATCAAGAATTCTTACTACTAATTTCTACATTTTGCGAGACGCACTATATAAATATAAGCATAACATTGTATTAGTATCGCCTGAAAAGAGTTTTGTCACGCTTTTATGTAATCATCGCGATTCTTGACGTATTCTCCAGGAAGTATATTCGTGACGCGCGTCTTGTATTTAGATACGTTACAAACAAAGACTTGAAGATTTTATATTGCCAAAATAATATTCCAGTAGTAGGAGACAGTCAATTCTTCAATCAATATTACTCGAATAAATTCGACTCATAAAATCGTATCACATCTGGAAATGAAAATCGCAAAGCCCCATTATGTACATGCGTATCCAAGTTCTCATTCTACTATGTTCTTACTACAGTGCATCTTATTGCAAACTCTGGAAGATTATAATTCAAAAGGCGCAGAAAACGGTCTTATCAACTTTTGGAAAATAATAATAATAATAACAATAAGGAGCTGTTCCCCACGCTCTTTCTTCTGTCAAATTGAATTTTTCCTCAGCGCCAAAATTTTCTTTAATCGCTTATGACGCAATTTTAATTGTTTAAATAATTATTGACAAGTCACTAATTAACGATCACTAATTAAGACTCGAGTACATTGTTCGCGACAATACGCGGCTATCACGTAGACATTTGTCGCGTATAAGTTTTCCTAGACAGTGCTTCAAATACATATTAGATCAGCTGTTGCCAGGCTATTTTTGATCGGGAGCGATCGGGAGACGAAAAAGAAAAAGGAATACTGTCACATATATGCACACATAACCTAATCGCGAGCGAAGGAACAGCTCCATATTGCATTTTGACGTGTCTCTAGATTTCTCTTCTCCACGCGGCTGGGGGCTGACGTTTGACTTATCGTTTGGAAATAAAAACGCAGACAGCAGGCGCGAGCCGTGGATGCATGCGATCTCGTCGAGATCGATCGTTATAAACGTTTACGTGACGAACGTGTGCGTCTAGAGAACGCGAATCGCGCGCGAGTCGAAGAAATTTGACAGAGATAGGTAGTAGACAGAGGCAGAGATAGGTAATGGTAGGTAGGTAGAGGTAGATCCGATGACACGTAGGAAACTACCTGTAATACGACAGGAGGCCGTTTGACAGGACGAACCATCTCCGTTGATAACCTTTCAAGTAGTTCGTCCATTTGAAAAGCCAGCCTTTCATCTCCTGCCCGCCGTGCTGGCTCTTCGGGTCGCCCATGTTATCCGGCTTATTGCGTGTATATTTGACGCTCGCGCTTCACGCGTGTCTGCCCGAAACGATCACGATGATGCGAGCCGCCGTTGTCTGCCTACACCACATCATCCGCGTTGTGCGAAACCACCATTTTGATTTATTCCCCGTGGAAGGGGATTCTCCCCACCTTTCCGCCGCGTGCTGCTCGTGCTACACGCTACGACGTATACAGCTATATGTATACACATACACAATGATGTAATGTACACACACGTACATATAACGATGTAAACTCAAAGTAGGTGACGAACGCGAACGCGGAAACCGGCAATGCTGTCAGATTCCGTTCGTACGGTACACGCGAGATACCGATGGCGCGGATGTAATGACTACCCCTCCCAGGACGCCAGGATGTGCTAGGACACGTTCTTTATTTTTCCTTTACTCCGACAAAACAGTTTACCTAACCTTCATTATCACTGTCATTGATGCGAGGAAATAATAATACTATTAATAATAATAATATTAATTAGTAATAATATTAATATTAATATTAATATTAATATTATAAATAATAATATTAATATTAATATTACTCCTTTACAGTAATTAATAATAATATTAATTACTATATAGGATTTTGATAATTGACAGATTGACACTTGACACATTAGCGACGTACAAACACGTGTACGCGCGAAATGTCAATCACACGCGCATCACTGTGATTCTATAAATCTTTGAGTGTATATAAATACAGATTGATAATGAACCGCGGATTTTATGACAAAGTTTATAAAAAAAAAAACTACATGATACATTGTGAATAAATATCTAAACACTTAAACCAGTTTTTTTTTTTTTAGGCTCCGCATAATCTGCATAAATAATGTGTACAAACATATCATTAAGGTATATTAACGATTCCTTGCGTAGGAAAATATTTTGTAAAAGATGTGTGGGAATAACAAACATATACAGATTGATAATTTGACAAGTGAATAAGAAAACGAGAAAAATCTTTGAAATTTATCTTTAATCTTTCTTTAAATACGGCGCTACATTTATTTCCGAATAGAAATAGACCAATCGGTAAAAACTTGTCCCATAGAATATATAAAATATATAGATGCATAACATATATATGTACAGAAAAATCAACCAATCATGAGCTACGAAGAAGATACATCCCAGAGAGCTTGCGCGTAACATTGTATCTTGTATTAATATTTATACATGTCAGAAATCTGTTAATTTATTTTTAATAAGGAACTCTAAAAAAAAATATTATATTGACAAGAATTAATTAATTGGTTTGAGTAAATGCGAAAAATGAGATGATTGTTAAATTAAGTTCTATTAATTTTTTCATATATAAAGGTTTTTTTATTTTAAATAAGGTCATGGTATATACGAATATGATCATTAAAATTATTACTTTGTAATGCTCCTACAATATCTTATTGTAATGTTCGGTGCTGTGAGGATTCTTTGCTTTAATTAAAAGTAGGCGAGGCATTTTTCGAACGACTAATAGACGCGCTTGTGGCACATCTGCGCCTGTCAAGCAGCATTTTAACTCCCGTACAGTATAGTACATCGTAGTACACTATAGTACACCGTAATACTCTGTGGTACACGTACTGTATTGTACGTAGTATAGTGGACTGTTCTCTCGCGCGCCGATAGATATTCAACGAACGTATCGTCCGGTACCGTCGTCGTCCTTATCGTCATCGTCGTACGATCCCGGATCCACTCTCGTTCGCAGGACGATTCGCGGAAGCCTAAATGAGGTGATGCGACGTCCTGCATAAGGGCCCCAGACTTCGGATCGCCCAGGTGAGAAGAGTCGCGCTGAGCGTGCGAATGCGCGAGGAGAAAAATCTCGCTTTATGATCTACTAGAGGGTAAGGTAATAGAGAGAGCGATATCTCTCGGGGCCAGCGAGGTCACGTGACCCGTGTGTTTACCAAAATGGTGAACGTCCGTGCGCTACGGACGACACTACGCGATCCCGTCTGTCGCACAGAAACGGCCGCGCGACGCTCGAGCGTGTAAATAAGCCCGCCCCCCCTCGAGGATCAGCTGTTTCCCAGCGCGTACGTCAGTGGACGCCCGACGTCCCGACGCGTACCTCCAGCCTTGTCTACGAACGTCGCGTCCCGGACGAGTCGACGTTTCGCGCCTTGTCCCCGATTTTTCCTGCGTCCTCTCCGTTTTCTATGACGTATCTTGGACGCAATCGCGGGAGATGCCACGGCCCGACGCGACCCGGTCACGGTACGACGATCGCCCCCCTGTTCATCGCGCGCGATCCCATCACGATCTTATGTCCGCACGGCAACGGTATTCGTAGATTATTTTAGACGCGAGTATCCCCCCGTAATCTCGCGAAATCATGTCATTCGATTTCGTTTCGTCGCGCGCCGACCTGCCATCCGCATCAATACTGTCAACGCTGTAAACTCATCGTAGGATCCTCTCTCTCTGTTTCCTTATATTGCATCGCATCAAGAGGGTGACCCGAAGCTTCCAAAGGCCTAATTCCATTTGCCAATAATGCTGAGTTCGAGGAACCCCTCTAGGTACGTTTCGTGCAATAATTTTTTATCTCTCGACACAGCTGCGATGATATCTAAGCATGCGTGTGATATCTAAGGATTGACACTCCATGTGATTGTTTTTATCTTTTCCAGTAGCAGATGATCTCCGATATAGTTTAGTGCGAATAAAAAGCACTTTGACGAAAGACATCTAAATGTCTGGAGGTGTCTTTGCGTAACGCCAAGTGCTGCAGGGCCAGGCATTCTTAAACATGGCCACGTATCAAGTCGACTACCAATGGTTGGTGTATTACATTTGTCCACATTGATATCTTTCTTCTCTTTTCAAGTTTGTTTAATCAATCATTGTCGTTGCAGGGCTTATTCCATAATGGATTCATCTAGGATATCCACTTTTTTAATATCAATCCTACTGATAGTCTACGGTAGTTTCCGATCTCTGAACATGGAGCAAGAGGCAAGGGAAAGAGAAAAGGAGAAGGAACGTAGCAATTTATTGACTGGAATTACGAGTAACAGCAACGCCGGTAACGCGGACGGTGCTAACGGAGGAAGAGTTCAAACTCTGGATACGATGCATGCTCTCTGTCTACCTCTCTGTGCTTCCATTTCTCTACTCGTCATGTTCTTCTTTTTCGACAGTATGCAGATGCTTCTCGCAATTTGTACAGCCAGTAAGTTCTCAGTAGTAAATTTTCAGCTTAGAATGAGCTTTATTGTAACGGCACAAATTTAATATAAAATATCTGGTATATAAATGAAATTATGTTGTTTATTTGCAGTTATAGCCACAGTTGCATTGGCATTTCTTTTATTGCCCATGTGTCAGTACATCATTAGACCATGTTCCGACGGTAATAAAATATCCTTTGGTGTTTGTGGGAGATTTACGGGCGCGGAATTACTCTCGTTTTCGCTCAGTGTGAGTATCGTATGCATCTGGGTCTTGACCGGACATTGGCTGCTGATGGATGCGATGGGTATGGGCCTGTGTGTGGCATTTATCGCATTTGTTCGACTACCTAGTCTCAAAGTATCCACGTTGTTATTAACTGGATTGCTGATCTACGATGTCTTTTGGGTTTTCTTTTCATCCTACATATTCAGCACAAACGTAATGGTTAAGGTGAGTTATGCGAATCTTACTGTATAAATACATTGTATGCAATAAGAAACATGTATTGTTTTTGAATAAAAATTCATAAAATTTATAAATCTCCACATTGCAATATTTTTCTTTCAATGATGCATTGTAAAGTAAAAGTAAGTCCAATTGCACAATGTATCTACTTAATATCTGTCTTTGTAGAATCTATTTTTGCATGTGTAACAATTATAATATCACACAATGTAAACTGTCTTGTTACTTATCAGGTGGCAACTAGGCCTGCTGATAATCCAGTAAGTCTCGTGGCTAGAAGATTACATTTGGGCGGCGTAGCGAGAGCCGCACCAAAACTACCTTTACCCGGAAAACTGGTTTTTCCGTCGATGCATCAAGCTGGACATTTCTCGATGTTGGGCCTTGGCGATGTTGTTATGCCGGGTCTTTTACTGTGTTTTGTCTTGCGATATGATGCGTACAAGAAGACTCAGTTATTGCCTGGTGGCTGTGAAACTGGAGTACCACCGCCGCGCCACTTCAGCCGGATTAGCTACTTTCATTGCTCTTTGATCGGTTATTTTCTTGGTCTACTTACCGCCACTGTAAGCTCGGAGGTGTTCAAAGCTGCGCAGCCTGCCTTATTGTACCTTGTGCCCTTCACTTTATTGCCATTACTCACAATGGCATATCTGAAGGTATTTATTTATGTTTTCTCTATATATAAATTCTATGTATATTCTATTCAAGATGTTTTAGATCTGACAGATCATTTTTTATTTTTATATAATCTTTGGATTATATATTATTTTTATATAATCAATTTTTTCTTAAAAAAATATCAAAAGATATTAATAATTTTTAAATTATAAACAATTGAAAGTAATATCTTTTTAGAAACAATGAATACAAAGAAGAAGAATAAAATCTATTTTTAATTTTTATAATACTTTAATAAATTTGTAAATTAATTAGAGAGATATGTGTATGTATATATATATCTATTCATTTAATTTAATGTTTTATCGATAAATTTATATAAAAAAAATTATTTAATTGTTATAAATCAAATTTTTTAAAAGTTATGTTGCACAAAATATTATAATATATTAAGCAAAATATATAAGACTATGTGTTAATTGTTTTCTTTCAGGGAGATTTACGTCGAATGTGGAGTGAACCATTCATATCTCAACAACCTTCTAAACATATGGACGTTTGACAAGAGTCATAGTTTTCTGTATATTGCGGTGTATTGGAGGAAAAATTCTTGCATGAAATTCACTACCACATAATTTCACATCCTTGTTTTCATCAATGTCATTTAATGTAAGTAAGTTTTTTTTTCTATACACACATGCGCGCGCGCAATATACGTTTACATTCTTTTTAAAGTCAATACGGAGGACAATTCAGATTTAAGATCAATGCAATTATTTGCGATCTTATCTAGTGTAAAAATACATATACTGCATAAATAATTTATAAATGTAACATAATGTCACACGAGTATAATGTTAGCGCTGCAAACAACTTTTTACCGAAACAATAGAGGTCGAAGAATCCTCAGAATATTTCTGGAATGCCAAATGACGCATATATTATTGGCATTCTTTCTGTGTCTTAAATTGATGTTGAGTATATGGATAGATATTGTGCATATAATAGATAATGCAATTAATATTATTGTCATTTCAAGCTACTACATAATAGCTAAAAACTATCATATGTATCATATGATTGATTTTGACAAATGAAAAATGGTTTTTTACTTTTACCATCATTATAACAAATAATAGATTCTCGAGATATTTACATTTAATCAAACAAAAAGTGTTAAATAACTTAATAAATAACTTTTGTAAAATTCAGTTACAAATTATTACAAAATTTATTGCAAAATATTTTGATTCACTATACTCAGTAATTGGTATCAAATTACTTGCAAATATGTATAGCTATGTGAATAGAATAATTTATAAACTATTTGTGAACATTTGGATGAGAATCTAATATATACATGTAGGTTGTGACTTGGTTTAAAGTTGATTGAGCAAGGTAATAACACTAAAAATAATTATGTATATATTTATTACATCATTTTTATAAACATATAGACACGAATTTGCGATTTGCAGTAATCAATAGCACGCTTTTTGATACTGTTTTGTTTTGCTACCTATTTGTTGATCAAACTTTTTTTATTTTGGAGGAGAGTTAGTTCATTGTCATTCTCAACGTGTAAGTAGAATGTAATATGAAACTATTGTTAAAGATAATTACAGGAAGGTTTGTTTAAACAAAAAGGCTTTCTAAACAATCTTTTGCTATGGATAGGCTGTCGAAAAGACTTTATATGTTTATTTAAGGACAAGACTGAAGATAATATGTATGAAAGCCAATTTATTAAGTGATTTCTCTGAAAGATAAATAATTTTTTCCATTCTACCTTTCTCTTGGATCAATTTATAGCATCTTAGATTAAATGAAATAATATAATATATTCTAATATAATAATATTATATTGTCTAAGGAAGGTAGAATACTATATGCTCTTTCATATTGTCCCTTGCTTTAAAATAAGTTATGTAAAATATTCATAGTCACAAATCAATTAGAGATTTAATAATGATATGAATTTAATTTTATTTTTATATCTCATTGTATTTAGCAAATTAATATACACATACACACACACACACAAAACAGATTAATAACTTGCTAAATATGATAATATATGTAATAAAAACATGAAATTGCACATACATACACACACACACACACATCGAAATAATAGTTTACTTTATATGTTCTTTAGATATAAAATTAATAATATAAAAATTAAATTATTAAAAATTTTTGGAAAAGACTTTTCCAATCTTTAGAAATTTGCGATAAAAAAAATATATTAATGAAAGTGAATAAATTTAATTTATTCTCTCATAGAGTAATATAGAAAAATCTAAAGTTTATATTTAAATTACATTTTATAAAGAAGGTGTTTTCAATATCATTGAATAACAGTTTGTTAATTTTATAAGAATGTTTTAAATTTTTATTATTCTGTATTTGTCTATAGCACAAGCAATTTATTTTCTCGTTTATCGTTACCTCATTTATATATTAAATAAATTATTTTTGACATTTATTATAATTATTTACACACACACACACACACACACACACACACACACACACACACACACACACACAAACAAACAAACAAACAATAAATAATAAAATATATTTTGACTATTTCTGTTATTTGGTTAAAAAAATCATAAAGACGCGTTTATAAAATGATATATTTTATATATATTTTGTTACATTTTAAAGAATGCTTAGCTGTGTTCGAATCATCAATTTGTCAACAGTATATGTGATCTTTTTTGAACAAATTACGTACACTATGATATAACATTTATAGTTCTGTAATGTATGTTAAAATTTTTTCTTCCAATGTACATATGAATAACCTCGACAGAGAAGGCGCAAAGTTAACATTTGCGTCGTGCCCCCATGAAGAGATTTTACTTGTTAAGCAAATTAATCGAATGCAATGAATTTTTTTAGTACGATATAGAGTGTATTGTTAAGAAAACGTTGAAGTTTTCAAATGTAGATTAATACAATACAATTTATAATTTATACCACAACAGGATTGTAATACTTTAGTTATACTAAAATAATTCTACTTCTCGATTCGTTTTCACAACGAGACTCCTTCTTCAAACGATATGAATGTTTTTGTACAAAAGAAATTAAAGCATAATACTATAGAAGGTGTTTATAATAAGATTGCAACTTAGTTTATGGTAAGAATGAGAGGTAAATTAATTGTGTACCTTCCTAAATTAGTTGTATACCTTCATTTTTGCTTCAATATATGTAACAAATCACATTTTGTTGTATATTTCCTAAAGTCTGGTGATTTATTTATTGACTAGGATTGTACAAGTACTAAAAAAAAAATGCTCATTATGTAAATTTCAGGAAGTGTATATAAAACGAATACTCACAACAGTCATTCATTTTTTCCACAAACTAAGTGATGAGATTTAAAGAAATAATATATATTAATAACATGACATATTAATGATAGAAACAAAATGATCAATGAACAGGTTTAAATAAAAATCAAGAGTTAAACCGTATATACACAGAATATTATTAAAAATGCTGGATATATATTATAGGTAACATACTAAAAAAAAAGCACTTGCTTGTACTGTTGCAATTCTTGACTTGCATGTGTACAGCTATGTACATTTTTTATATATAATAAAACTTGACCATTTTCGTATATGGTCGTGTTTGAAAAGTAAAAGTTATTGATAACAAATGTGTATATGTGTTATTCTTACGCTGTATTCTCGCGATGAAAACATCATGTTTTTTTCTCTTTATCGAATATCTTTATAACATTTCCTGTTATTCATCTGCGATTCGTATTCCATTTACAGGATACAATTTTTATTCATCATCTTTAAAGTTCAACGTATCTTTTTTTTCATTTTCAGAATAATCGATTATATGTATTGCAAATTGTCGCATCACATCTCGGGACTTTATACGTTAGTTTGCCCCATCACATTGTCCAAGTTTCTTTTTATACTCTCTAGGTCCTTCATATCCGATACTACACTTTCACATTTGTAAACTACTAGAGAATGATAAAAATGAACGGCAAAAGCGACGAATACTATGAGCACAGGAATGATTATCACAGTGCTGGCAGTGGCGGCGGTAAAGGAATAGTCCCAAAACTTGACCCAACAAAGAATAGCCACCTCCACTAGAAAGAGAAACAGTCCCAGTATCGTGGAAAATGCCCAGGCCAATTCAATGAAACCGCGCATTCTCTCGTGCGGTGACTCCGTTATAAGACGCGAGACTTGGAGTTTACTTATGGCTTCGATATTGGGTAAGAGATACGTGCTTATCATCAGCGCGAAGATGTGTACTGATACCAGAAAAGTAGTACAAACTGCAAACATTACGAATAGCCATTCCGGCACCGCTGTCGGCTCGTTGATTTGCAGTTCCACCATCGCCACCTAAATCAGAAAAAGAAAAGAAAATTAAAATACGCAAAATTCGATACAATTGTCAGTATCGTATAAGATGTTTACAGCTATCCCGAGAAGTGAAGCAGATTAAAGAAAGTGATATCTGTCTTATATAACTGCAGATGTGCATGAAGATTACATAGAATTGTCGTCAACGTCAATTTAACCATTTTCAGGAAACGTTGTGTAATCGTACACAGCCCATTCTGAGTTGTGGATTTCCAGAAAAACAATTCTATTTAAAGAATCCTTGAGAAATTTATTAAATATATTCCGCGTTCATCAATCTAAGAGAAAGCATTATTATAGAAATTTTTATCTCAATACTAAGAGAATATTTGTTTCAATATTTTCTCCCTCGAATTGTAACAATTTTATACAGTTTATCTGGTAGCAACTATTTAAATTAATTTAATTTTCAATGCGCGCTATTAATAGTAAACATGGTGCGCGATTTTTAAATCACATCTGGCGTTATCTGCAGTTATGTAGGCGAGAAAAATTAATCTATTAATCACCATGATTTAACGGAAAATAAAACGCTTTTAATTTTGCTTAAAATTTTAAAAAGTCTAAAAAGGTTTTTATATTTCACGATATTATTTTATGTAAAAAAAAGATTTTAAATGCACCATTAAACATTATTGTCTATTAATACACGGCAGGCTTGTTAAAATATTTAGAGTAAATCTTTTTGCCTTTTTTTTTCCACATGTGTGCTCTTTATATTATTTTTTTATGATTTATATAGAGCATGCCAAATGTTTGTAATTTTTATTTAATCGAGCGCATGATAATATCGATCTGAATTATTTTTCACGAATAGAGATCCCAAAGAAAATTACAGAAATGTAACGAAGTGGTGGATAATGGATTAAATATCTTGATATTATTAATATATGATAATTATATATAATCATGTTCATACCATTGCGAATCCACTAAGCAGCTCGGATGTGGTAGCAGTTGCTTTCAATTTAGCCCTGCTCATGTGGAGTCTCCTCCACGAGAGACTCTCGGGTCCGTCCTGCTCGTCGGATTGTTGCGAGGACGGTGTCACCGGCGGGATTTGCGGACACGTACAGCAACACGAGTACGCCATATTATTGCTACCTAAGATGTGGTTGTTCGCGGATGAATTCGGCAGGCTGTTGATGGATCTCATATCTAGAGATACATATCTGTTGTTATTGTTGTGGTATCTGTTTCTAGGCGATAAGACCAATTCGCTCTGAACCGGATATAGTGTACTCCTCGAGCTATGCGTGGAAAAACTCGACTCGCTCATCTGAAATTGCTTCGCCGACAAATACGCGAGAGATGTCGGTCTGGATCTTTGCCCGCTTCCATAGGAATATTTCCACGCCGAGATATCGCTCTGAGTTGATTTATTGAATCTACCTCTCGTCACATCTTCTGTATCGCTGAGCACGTGGGTATTCGCGTTCAATCTCGCGTGTTCCATGACATTTGTCTTCTCGTGCGGGAGTTCATCGACGAGAGTGCTCATCTTGGATTTCTCCTAAATAGCGATCTAGCTAGTTATATGTACAACGAAAAATATCATTAATAGATCATTTATCTCTCCGAATATTTGCGCATTACTTCTGTCTTGGTCGGGTCACTTTAAGAAAGACATTAAGCGAGTCAAGATATGCAGGTATGTCAAGGTACGTTACATCGTACACAATCGTTCACTCTTATTTACTGTTGATATAGATTTCTGCGTGCACGGTCGTGCGAGTACCCAATCGTCTGGACTAGAAATTTTATATTTAATTACACCCCGATAACGACGATTTTTATCGTTCCAATCGAAAATTGGAATAATGTGGAACAATTTAGATGAGAAGTAGATAAATTATTTCTTCAAAATGACAATCAAAGACATCGATGGATACACGTGAGCATGATTTCTCGGAAGATGCTGAGAGGACCGCACCATTATCTGTATCCATTACGAGCTCCAAGCGAAGACTGAAGAATCGCCTAGTCAAGATACACGGACATGACGTACCTGTCTGAATCATAACAATAGTATTAATTACCTTCGAGAACCATATTATCTGCGGCATAATAACTGGCTGTGTATGGCCTCCCCGGCGTACTTGTGATTGTGTAGCGATGCACGATCCATCTCTCTCATGTGCTCTAGCTAAGAGACACCAATGTTGCGCGGCCAATGACGTTTATTCTCCTTGTCTTTATAACAGCGATAAGGCGAGAGAAATCTCCCGGCCCGTTAAATGATGTTGAAATATCAAACGATAGGCTTAGATGCGTCGATCGAGAAATCTTTTTAAGAGATAAAACGAGAAAAATACAAGCTACCGTGGCAAATCCTTATCTCGAATTCTCGCTTATTACTTGATACTGAATTTTTTTAACGTCTGCGATGCTGAGTAAGGACGTCTCGATGTATTATCATAAAAAAAATTAGTTTTTTTTTTTTTTTTTTTAAAAAAGGTACGGCGCGGAACGGTAATTATTTATGAAAGAGCCGTTCTCTCTGACAGGCGGAATTAATCGCTTATACGTGTTGCGTTGCATTGTACGCTTGTTTAAGCATTGGAATACACGGAGAACTCAATGTAAGCAATGTAGTGGTCATATTTTTTTCGTTCGCAAGAAGAAATTTCCGAGTTTCAAGTTATTAAAACTCACGATTATTCTTAGTCATTATATATTCAAGAGGTGCAAAAAAAGTCATCGGTCACTCATTTGCGCACCTTTATTTATATAACGTAAAATATTCCACTCATCAAGCACTCTATACATTATAGTACGTGCAATGTATTTATAGTGATAGCTATAACAGGAAGAAAGATTAAAACAGTTGGATATTAATCATGATGCACAGAATATTTTTTCGAGATATATTCCATCAAATCTAAAGTGTTGATTCTTTCTCAGCAAATCACTTATCAAAATTCGTTAATATTTTCAACATTTTCGTAAGTCTTAAATAAGAATTTCAAAATAAATATGTAATTATATCCGGTCCGTTTTTATCTATCATTCTAATTAATTTGCGATAAAGCTTCAATTGTTTGTAATCGAAAATACGACCTTGATATTTTCATCAAGTATGTATGGAAGACCCGATATTTTTTATGTACATAAATATTAAAACAAATATTATTGAATAATAATTTTTAATCATAAAATTATTAAAAGCTTAGGATATAATTGTGTAATATTTTTGTTTTTTTAGTTTATTTAAAATAAATTATTATCCTTACTAGTATAGTCATTATATAATGAAAAAAATTAGAAAGCAATCAATTGCGTTCATTAGATATTTTTTCTTAGATGTATCTCTTGGGTGATAAAACTAGTGTATGAGAATCGTTTCATTCAACAGCGAAATAATTTGATGTCGCAATACTTGTGAATAATTTTATATTGCACAAAGTTTTGAGTTAACGTGTCTCGCAAAGGGAAAGGTTTCTCCACCTTTCACGCAACGACCTTTTCCAATCAAACTGGTTTTAGCGTAACGATTAACATACAAAAATGTACGTTTCTTATAAACCAGATGTATGAACATTTATATTACTGTGATCAATATTTACATTTCGATAATCTTTGAAATAACACGTACTCACGTACTTTCGTTTTTTAATTAAAATGATTCCCGCATAAAATCGAGTTTACAAAATTATTCTTTTTATTTTTTTTTTTGTCTTTCTAAAATTTTTATACATTAGTAACAAATCTTAATCCATTTATGTATATATGTCTGCATGTGTGTAATATTATCATGCATATATATGTAAATGAACTTTAGACGAGTGATATAAAATCAAACTATATATTATAAAAGAAAACGAAGAACAACAAATTATGCAATCCTTGTAAAGTATTCTTCACGTGTGTAATAAAAGTTACGTGGCTACTCGCGTGACAAAATGTTCACAAAATTCTATAACAGACGCGTGACAAGCCATAACACGAGAATTGGAATTGAATGTTCTGTTACACGTAAGAGCTTTATAATAAATAAAACGTAACTTATATATATATAACTATATATTATATAACTATATATTTCTTGTAAATAATTAAAGATTAATTTTCCAAAATATCTTTTTTAAATATTTTTATAAGAGAGCACTCTCTCTCTCTCATAATTAATAATTTCATAATCTAATAATATAATATTTATTGAAAAATGTGCGTATAATAATTCATCACGAGAATATTTTTAGCATTATAACAAATATAAATGTAAATAAAAAAAATTCTTTGAACATATAGAAGATTAAAATGGTATAGCATCAATATTTATCAAATATAGAATTAAATTTAATTTACAAAATTTTATTATATTGTAAAAATGTTTTTATATTTTCTTATACATATAATGTTTTATAATTATGAGAGAGATGTGAATTTAATCATATAATATTTAAATATTATTTTTTTTATTATCATCTCTTCATTGTTATAATTGATTCTATATATATTTATTATTGTGCGATATGAAGTAAAAAAAATTATGAGTTAAGAGTAATCATTATTAGATACGCTGTATATACAACAATAAAGTTGAGTGTTTTTCCACGTATTGTTGTTGATGAGCGTTATATGCGCATTTTTTTCATTACTGTCATTAAAAAGTCAAACATTGAAAATCTGAGATTACTAAAATCAGTACATATATAGTACATATATATAATCGATATACGTATACATATATAATCTCTAGCATGATTTGATTCGAAACATGTATATTATATATTGTATCTAAT
>JBCAUJ010000016.1:5122978-5141060 GCA_038406275.1 Cataglyphis albicans | reverse complement strand
ACATATATAATCTCTAGCATGATTTGACTCGAAACATGTATATTATATATTGTATCTAATAATAAATAATATTAGTCCTCAATCATTTACGAAATATTTGCATATGTATACAAAAATGTTATTAATCAAAAAAAGATAAAAAAATGAAGATTTTTTAAAAATAATTATATAGAATATAAACTAAATTTGTTATATTATTATATTAATTATATTTATATATATATATATATATATATATATATATACACACACACACACACAAGTACACACATATATGTGTGTATATATACATGCTTGTATAGAGTGTTCCAAAATTAAACCGACAAAAATTTTAGGTGGTTAAAAAAAATACCGAAACAAATCAATTTTGTTAATAAATTCATATCCACAAAAGAGCAGAAGTCTTTGAAAAAAAATTATTTGTATGTGTGTGTGTAAATTTGAATAATTTAGCACGATTGTCATTATATCATCACGTGACTGATTTTAACTTACTGCGGATTTTATGGAAAGAACAGCGGAAACATCTGACTGTCAAAAACACCTGATTGTCAAACATGCTAAGCATCGATCACCGTGAATATAATAATATATATAGTAAAAAAGGTCGTTACACGTGAAAAAAAATTTAGTTGTAAAGCCATAAGCAAATCAATTAATCACAGTTAAACATTTTTATTATGTTTTAAAATGCTTGATTGTGATTAATTGATTACTTTTGCTTTACGACTTTACGACTAAAATTTTTTCACGTGCAATGACCTTAACGGAACGCTCTGAAAGCACAGAGCGGGAATGTTAGTTTAATTTTTTCATAGATGAAAACATTACTTAGATAAGAAAGTCTAAATTCTGTAAAATAGAATGATTAAATTAATCATATAAAATAAAAACATCGTTTGCACATGTTCGATTTAGGGTGAGTTCAAAAATTCTACTGGTGGGGCAGAGTAGCATTGAATCGACCAATCAGGACAAAGAAACTTTTGCTCCTCGATTACAATAGTCTAGATCGTTCTAGATAGATTCTATATATCGTGGTCGTGGAAAATGCTAGAGCGGCGGGGAGAGGAGAAGTAGTTAAAAATAGTATAAACAGAGACTCTCGATTCTGTACCGAATTGTCATAGATTGTACACAAACTTTATTTGGTACGGACAAACAAAAGAATTCAGTGGAGGGAAACTCGTAGTTCGGTTACGTTCTTTGCGAAAAGAAATCGGGACAAGCTAAATTAATGATGCAGCGATAAAATAAAATGAAAATTGGTCATAGTGGATGTATCCAGCAATATTGATACAATCGGGATATCATACGTGCTATTGTTCGTACCATAGAGATAAGTTACGTCCCTTCTTCTATTTCAACTGGCACTGAGATCGAATAAGGTAAGATCCAACCTTAATGCCAAAGTAACGTGTCGCGATGCTCATTCGTAACCAATCGTGACCCGAGGCCCTCAAGACGATATATAGGTTAGCGTCCAATTAAAAGCGTCCAATTTATTGTCAATTAAAGAATATTTATTTATTTGTTGTCGACTTTGTAATTCTTGGAAAATAAATAGAAAAACAGATGTCATGCTAATATATGTAATCCCTTCAGATAATCGTCAGTATCCTGGATCCACGAAATCCCCCTTTCAATTGGAACGTACTTCCAGTACAACCAAGTACATCCCAAATGACAGTAAGCAGATATTTGATTTATCTTGAGGCGAATTTAAATAGACAAAGATATTATACCGTTTCTCGATGTTGCGGAGATAATTTTATCTCTCTCAGTGTAATGTCTTTGTTATTTGTATATGTCTCCTGTCTCTCAGAATACCATGGGTGGAGCACACTTATGTATGCCACAGTCCATCTTTCAACAGATGATGGATCAGCAAAATCCGCAGCAGCGACAAGTTGGATCTTGGATGCAAATGCCACAGGTACCGCCAATAAGTATTCCGTGGAGCGTGCCAGCCTTACAACAACACGAGTTGATTAGATTTACCGGAGAAACTAGTTCTGGACCAATACTGCATCAAAAAAGAAAATTGGAAGCACCAGATGTTATAGATATGTAAGTCCTGTATAATTTAAGAATGTTTTGACTGTGCAAAAGTAGCAAAAAAAACTGTTGAAATTAAAGAAAACCATTTTGTATTATTTGAAAACTCAAACAAATCCAGATTATAAAAAGAATTAATGTATTAATAAGGTTTTTTTATGTCTTCATAAAAGCAAATAGTTGCAATATTTTTTTAAATTTATGACAAAAATTTTTGATTGAGAATATTTCCTGAAATCAATTGCAAAAAACAAAAAAAAACGAGTAATTACAATTTTTAATAAATAATTCTTAAATGAGTAATAGTAGAATAGTATTTTCATGCTTTTGTCAATGTTTCGACAAATGATATATACATCCTTGAAGGCATATTGCTTCAAATGCAATTTTTTATGCAATAAAATTGTATGTTATGTCATTTTCTTTAACAGGCATCAAAGCAAGCAGTTTATAACAGAGGAAAAAATGACTGCACATTTCAAAAGCTTGCGCATTAGTTCCATTCAAGAAACTGAGAATCCAGTGCCATCAACTTCCACATCATCTTGTTCTCATAGGCAATTGGATATGGATCTGGATGTTGATGGGAGAAATACAATAAATGGTGAACAACTGACTGGCGTACATCCGAGGTTAGTCCTTTCAGAGGAACTCAAGCGAATACAAGAAGAACCTATTTTGCCATCGACTCTTCTATCTAAATTGTAAGCATAAATTGCTATTAATTGTTTGAAATTACAAAAATATAATGCTCTACTTAATGGAAAGAAGAGAAAACGTGAAAACATATATATATAATAAATGTACTTATATTTTTTTCTCAAAGCAATTACATTTGGTTGATTTTTCTATTTCAGAGAGAGGCCTTCCATGGCTGTAGTCCTATGGGAGCCACCAAATAGACATCTTCGTATCCTGCCAACGCGAGATATTCCAACGCCAATCCCAAGTACATCAGGCGACAGTAATAATAATAACAACAACAACAACAACAACAACAACGATGCTACTCCTGACTTAAATAACATAACATCTAGTGCCCTATCAGCATTCGAGCCAATGGAATTATGAAAATCTTTAGATAAAGCACACATTTTATCTCCATATATATTAAAAATAAGAAAAATATAAATATAAATATTGTATTACTCTAAGCTGAAAACGTTTCAATAATCTATAAGATGTAAAGTAGATTAGACTAAGGGATGAAGAGTATGAAGCTTTGTAACATGACTTATCTCCTATTTGTAAAATAATTGTTTGAATGATAATTAGAACGTGAATTTGAATGTAAATTGGAATTTGATTTTTGAAACGTAAATTTGAAATATCGCTATTTTTGTTCTATTCTGATTGTAAATGTTGTTCAGTGTACTTTATTTGGATTTTACTATTTAAATATGATATTTTTTTCTATTGTCATATGTATATATACATATATGTATGTTTCATATGATACATTCATATGATATGTATATTATGTGTATCACCAGTTTTTGTGTATTACAGTTTTTCTTATTTATGTCATTTATGTAATATATCCATACAAGAAATTTATGTTGAATAACTGTAAATTATTATTAGAGATTATTTTTACATACATAAACACTATATATATTGAATTAATATATATTGAAATCGGGAAATAATTCAATTCTTTGTTGAAAGAAAGAACGTATCATTTTTTATTTATCATTTATTCTTTTTCTTTTCTCTTTTAATAAAACAAAATTTTAAGAAACTTATGATATATAACATTTATATAGTTAATATATTTTTATGATTTATATTTTACATGCAATGTTGAGTGAATAAAAGCTATCTATTAAATAATAAATAATTATATGTGTTTACTGTGAATGATTGAATACACATATATTAATTTTACATTAAAATACGATTATAATACAATAAAACACTGTATTCAGATTTTTAATGTCTTTTTTTTGAATGTTAAAAAATAAGCATAGTTAAAATAATCATAAATCTTTGCGTTCTAGCTTTATGTGTGAAGTTTCAATAAATAAATAAATGATACATTTTGTATAATGTTTATTTTATATAACACTCAGATGAACTTGATCTTGATGTACATCAAAATCATGATTCCAAGTAATCTTCAAAAGATTTTAGTTATTGTTCGTTATTTATTAAGAAGTTTCCATCTACAATTGTTAAATTAAAGTAAATATTATCTATTTGCATATATATTTATTTCCCTCTTTTTTTAATATAAAAGACATGTATTAGAAAATATGATCTAGCTGTAATTTAAGCTTTTATATTTTCATCCTCTTCGAATTCAAGTGATTGATCTTCGTTTAAGAGCTTTTCAAATGTTTTAACATCAATCAATGATTCTCCGTTGATCGCAGTTATAATTTTATCGTTGTCCAACATTGTAATATGATTGCCTTCAACGTAATGCACTTTCACCCTATCTCGCGTAATCTAAAAAATAGTTATACTTTTATAGTTATACTTTTGGTTTATTATTTTTGTACGATATTACCATATTTCGATTTCAAAAATTGAAAAACACAAGACATTTAAAAAAATATTCGAAGAAAAAACTACCTTGTGTAAACCATAATCTTGTTCAGCCATATAAGTAAATGATTTCGTAGGTTTCAAGAGTGTTATAGGCGCTCGAATCCGTGTCAAAGATGAGACGTCGTACTTTTGAAGAGCAAGGACACGACTGTATAAAGTTGTGCATAGCGCTTTTTGGTTTTCAACGGAAAGTGATGTGTTATCGGAAGCAAAGTGCGAAACAAAACTATCCAACTTCTGTTCCCAGGTCGTACACTTATTGAGATGTAAAAGTAGCTGCAAAATAGAAATAAATGTTAATAAGACAAGAAGATAAGGAGACGAACAAAAATATTATAGCAACCAATGATAAAAATTTACCTTCTCGTTTGCAGCTGGTTGTAAATTATTCATGACATAGAGCAAAATATTGTTCTGAAGTTCCTCCTGCGTTTCGGATGGTAAAAATTGTTCTATCATCGCTTTCATTAGATCAGGTGCACCGTCAATCAACACTAATTGACCGTTCAAAGCATGATTTTCCAATCGTCTCGCTAATTCAATGGCGACTAATGAGCCGTACGAATATGCAATTAGAATAAAAGTTCTTTCCTTTTCCGCCTTTGGTAAAATATACTGAAAATTTTCATAAAGCACACATGTCAATCAGAAACGCCTAACACTAGCCTACAACGATATGTTCTTTCAGAGAAATATA
Source organism: Cataglyphis albicans (assembly GCA_038406275.1). Classification (NCBI taxonomy): domain Eukaryota; kingdom Metazoa; phylum Arthropoda; class Insecta; order Hymenoptera; family Formicidae; genus Cataglyphis; species Cataglyphis albicans. Next base: position 5,135,752 of record JBCAUJ010000016.1, on the reverse strand, counting down.
TAATTGACATCTCATTTTATTTGTATTATACCCTCTCCTATACGTACTGGTAAAAGATGATCGGCATACTCTGCTATACTTCCATGAGCAAGCCCGATATTATTTATGCCATATTGCAAGACCGTCGCTACCGGTTTGATTCTCGACGCCAGTGGATTAAATATATGTCCGCAACCGTCTATGCCCGGCAAGAGGAATACTTCGACCATGCACAGATTTTTCCTAGTCGATAATTCGATATCAATGTCGGAAATCATGTCCTCATTATTCTTAACGCGGATGAATAGTTGCTTGCCAAATAATTCGATCTTCTCTTCCTCAATGTGCGCTTGCGTTTTCTCCCGTTCTTCATTACCGCATATCTCAGTTAGTTTGGCAAAAGTCAAGGTGCGAATTTCATTCGCAGTGAGGAAAATGTCAAACTCATCTTCCAGCGTTTGTTTGATTTCTACGGTCATCTTCGAATCCATTCCGAACTCGGTCAACAATATATTTTCAGATACAGTTTTGATGTCTTTCACACCTGTAAGTACCAAGAAATTAAAATTGATGATCTTATTTGATTTATTCCAGAATTTTTTTTTTCGTATTAATTATTAAGTTACGTTTTATATCAATGCTCTAGGATATCTAGGATATCAAGGATATCTAGCAGACTTTATCAAAGGAAAAACTTAACATTCTCATCCAATGACACATAGCGCAAATGCATTTTTGCTCTGCATAAATCCGAAAGCTGTCTTAAAACAACAATAATCTTACCTATTATATTTGCTATAGTCTGAGCAACACTGGCATTACCATGCACACGCTTTGCAACCACCATGCTGGATACTACTGGACGATTTTGCAATAAAAACTCTTCTAGTTTTTCAAGGCAAGATGATATCTTTTGCTGCAAGGTACCGCTAATAACTAATTCCTTGGTATCGTCTTGCAATTCAGCGACAAAGCCAACGTCGCCGATCGCGCCCCATTGAATGGCCAATCCCGGCAGGCCATCAGCCACTCTGCGCTCGCAGATTCTCTCCATCGCGGAATTGGCCATACCATGATTCGTCTGTCCGACGTTTCCTCGTCCGCAGGAAACTGAAGAAAATACTACAAACTGTTGAAGTCGTGGACACAGCTTTCTGGATAACTCATCTAGCGTCTTGGTGGACCAAACTTTCGCCTTGAAGGATTCCTCAAACGATTCTGGCGTTTGATTCTTACAAATGCTATCCTTCCGTACTACGGCAAGATTGAAAATAGCGTCCACCGGTCCTTGTTTTTCTGCGGATTTTAATATAAATTCGCAATCTTTACGGTTTGCAGCATCCACACCCGTTATAATCAGCACGTTTACGCCATACGATTTCCATAAATCGGTCTTCATACGCTGATAACCAGTTTTTATTCCTGTTCTTGATGTTAACACTAGGTTCTTAGCACCTCGGAGGATTAACCAGTCGACCAATTCCAATGCGAAACCGCCTAATCCACCTAGGATAAGGTAGCTTTTATCGTCGTCGCAGTAAAATTGAGGCTGAGCAAGAATAGATACTTTTCCAACCTGTTTTTCGTCGCAAATCTTTAAGATTACCTATGAAAAAACATGCAATTTTTTAATATAAATTAAATTCAAAGATTTTTCTTCAAATATATTTAATCTGCCAATATCCGATTAAGGGAATTAAAAAATAATTAGTGAATTTTGGTATCCTATTAATTAATTTTTTTCTTACTTTGCCCATATGCTTTCCTTCCACCATATATCTGAAAGCCGCTTCCACTTCATTCTTTTCAAAGATTTTTCTTACAAGCGGTTTAATAGCTCCGTTCTTCAAACCATCGGACAAATAGTTTTTCAGATTTATCTTCTCTTCCATGATTTCCAACACATTCTCCAATACAATTCCATGAAAACTGATTTCCTTCAGGAAAATCATCATTCCTATAGAGTTACTCGAGGTAAGATCACACTTGCCAATATCCAGGAAATGACCACTTTGCGCGAGACAGCGAACTGACGCTTGGAGCTTCTCTTCAGGCAATGAGTTGAGAACGATATTTACACCGTCGCCTTTCGTTATGGTAAGAACCATCTGTTCGAAAGACGTATTGTGCGTACTACCGATATGATCATCGGGGATAGATGGGAACATCTCGCGGATAAACTTGCGTTTCTCGGGCGATCCCACGGTAGTGAAGATCTCACAACCCTCGTGAAGGGCGAGATGAATCGCTGCTTGACCAATACCGCCAGTGCCAGAGTGAATGAGTACTTTATCTCCCTTCTTCATCTCGCCATGCATGTATAATGCATAGTAGCACACCGCGTATACGCAAGGTATGGTAGCCGCGTCCTCCAACGACCAGTTGTCAGGTACGTCCCAGGATAAGTCTCTATCAGGTATTAACATATTTGACAGACCTCTGAAAGTACAAACATACATAGTTAATCGAACCGATACTAATCTATTTACAAATTTTTTTAGAATCAATGCGTTGATGAAATTTTAAGGAAAAGATCATAATACTAATATTAAACATAATTAGTATAAATTATAATTAAAGTTAGTAAACTTTTAAAAACATGTTTTTAACTATAAAGAAATATGATGCTTTTATACAACATGTGCCATACCATTTTGTTTTTTAAACAAAGTAAATAATTAAACTATGAAGTAGTTGTGTAACTTTAAATATGTGTGCAATGAATGTGTTTTCGACAAAAAAAATATTACCTGTTTTGACAAAGGCCCATCACACGATGGCCAGCAGTATCGATACCAGCATATTCCGAGCCAATCGAGTACTCATTGAATCGAATGGACATTGAGTTTGAGTCTGGAGTCAGTTTTCCTGTAGCCAACATGACATCTCTGAAGTTGATAGCCGAATACACTACATGAATCAAATCCTTTTGTTTAGTGTCGGGACGTATGGGACCCTCAGCCCAATGAAGCGAACTCAAGTCGCCGCGTACCTATTTTCCATACATAATATAAGACTACATAATTATATATTCTATTATATAGAGTGTGGAAAAAATACTCTATCAAAAAAAGGAACCCTATCTTGAAAACAAGGCATTTGAGAAGAAAATGTTACAGACAAAAATTGTACGTTTCAACAAACGCAATCAAACAGTGACACTCATTTGATCTTGAATGCAGTTATGAAAGAGATTTTAAGGTCAATTTGAAAAACTTAAATGGAAATTCTTATTTTATATATATATATCCTAAATTCGAAAATTATTGTTTCTTACAACCTTTGTTTTGATTGCCTTTTTCTTCTCCATCCTTATTTGCTAGTGTCAAACCAGTTGTAAGAGACAAACTTTCGAGAATCTCAGATGAGTTACGTACCGTTTGATTAACAAACGCGTGATGGACAGGCTTTAACTTTGATAAAGTCAACATTGGTTCGTGTCTATAGGATCCCCATATTTTTTCTGGTCGCAATACGTTAATGGGCAGATCTAACTGAAGCTGTTTCGCGTATAGAGGATTCTGTAGAGAAAACTTGGGAGCTTCGGTATCCTGTATTAATATGCCTCTGATCATTTCTCCGCCTGGCTCCTTTCTCAAACAATTCACAAAGCCCAGCAAGCCGCAGTCGGGATCCTTCTCGCCGACGAGTATTATTCTCATATCATTGGGAGTTTTGTTCATAATCGAATTTAGTTTCTCGAGCCAAGTGAATTCGTTGTTGTTAATGTGAATAATTTCTGTTTGTTTGATCGGTTGATTTTTCTTCTTCAAGAGTATGATGCTCTCCATGCTAGTGTTTTTTTCTAGAATCACATCCAAATTATATTTCGAGAGCGCCGAGAGATTCTCTGGCTTGGGTGATTTCTCCCTTGTCAACATGAAACCACCGTTTCGCAGTTTTGATAGAATTTGCTCTAGTTTATCGCTCTTATTTTTTGTTAAAAGACCGATACCGACAGCGAGCAAAGCGTTCTCTTCATTGGACAGATTGTTTAAAGAGCTTATAGAAGTCACATTTGGTGATAAGGCATCATCGTCGAAACGATTAGGTGATATCAGAAGCACATTTGCCTGAATCAAGGGTAAGTCAGCTAGAATCTTGATTAGTATAGGCGACGCCAATTCATTGATGGTCATATTATCAGAGTCATCGATCAGTTCGATGGTTTTGACATGAATAGCTTGATGATATTCGATCGCGATATGCGTAGCCAATCTGATCGCTTCTTGAAGAGATACCTGTGTTCCGTCGAGATATGGCACAAATTTGTACTCCTCGAGGACCGGCTCATTAGCCGACAGTTGGCGAAGTATTGCTTTAGACTTGACGCCACGAATCTCGACACCGCCCGATATTATAGTCTCCAATTCTTTATACACATGTACCGGGAGTTCTGCAATGAGAAACAACAAAGTTGCAATATATTTGTAATAATTATAATAATTTTATATCAGAATTATATATTTGCAAAGTATGCAGAGAAATAAATATATAAAAATTTACGTCTATCTTCCAAATCTAGCTTTTGGATTTCTCGCTGGTGAAGCTTGGTATCGATCACGATTTTTTGTATTTTCACGGGGATGTACAAATCTCTTGTGTCCATTCCTAGAATCATTATTTGCAGCATGTTGTCAAGATATGTAACCCAATTACCCATCCAAGCGATATGTCCCTTCATCCTTGAAATCGATGCGCTCTTCAGAGAGCGGAAGAGGCCTGAGTACTGATAGCCACGTAATCTTAGCTCTTTATAGATATCCTTGGTAGTCATAACTTCCTCTTCGTCTTTATTCGGCAAAATTGCACTCGGTATCTTTTCCTGTGCGGGATTCTTTGAGATACGAACCATCCCGCTCGCAACTGCAATACTGTTCTCTGATACTTCAAATCTTCCAGTGCCTGCGGGAATAATTACCTGATTAAATAAAATATTATAACATGTTAAGAGAATCATAAAAATAAATAAATTTATAATAGCAAAATTTATAGAAATATTCTTATATGAATAAAATAATATACAATCAAGATTCTCTTTATATTAGTGGTAATAATTTGCAGTGGTAATAATAGTTATTGGATTTTATAAGAGAGATCACGATAATTATTAATCATTATACTATTTTATAACTTGAACTCGTACATATTGTTTTAAAGACAGAAACAACAAAAATACCTTTCTGAACCATTATTGTTAACTCGACCTCGTCTTCTTTTGGAATGGGAAGAGCACGTTTGAAGATGATATTTTCAAAGACGACCGATAAATTTGAATACATTTCTGAATGCAATAAACCTACAATTTCCCAAACTAGAGTAAGATATGCTGTAGCAGGTATCAAGTTTTCTCCATCAATGACATGACCGGCCATATATTCAAAGTTTTCATTCATCAGCGACAATTTAACGTTTTTTTCCCCAGAAATAACTTTTTTTTGCATTTTAAATGTCGTTACATACCAGTCGTCGGAATGTTCCCATCTAGAAATAAATTAAATTATTCAATTTATCCTTCTAATATGTATCAGATTAGAACAATAATTGAATTCTAAAATAATTTTCAAGCATCCTTCTTTAACTCTCTTATCGATATTCTGTAGATAGCAATTAAGTTATATTTTTATATATCGAAAAGCGAAAAAATCAGGATAAATTTACACTTGTTGCAATGTTTTACTTTAGATAATCAAACATACGAATAGTAATTTACGTGTAATCAAGTGGAAAGGTTCAACAAATTTGTACAACAAACTTACCTAATAGAAGGCGAAATCATCGGGGTATTACGACTAACCGGAAACTCAATAGGCGGGTAGAGATTCGCGATTTCCGGCTGTAATCCAATATTATAGAGCTTTCCGATCGCTTGCAGAAAGACCTCGGTGTTGTCTCTATGATTGCGTTGAGTGAGCCCAATGTTTGTTGCTTCCGAACCGAGGGATCGCCTCAGGATTGCCTGCAGAAGACCGTGGGGTGCGATTTCGATAGTCACCGCGTTCTTCGGAATCATACGAGACGTTTCCTCGAATAGTACGGGATTCAGGAGATTGTTAGTATGATACTCAGCGGATGATAACTTGGCAGACGCGGTGGACCATTTGCTTTGAGGTATAGACGTGCTCAACCATTTCCGACTGCGTGGTTTTGGCTCAGGGATTATTTCGCTCAAACAAGCCAACAGTTTCGGACCAGCGGGCGCGATGTAACGACTATGGTAGGGTATGTTGCTGCAGGCTACCTCCTTTGCGAAAATCTTCTTAGCCTGATTAAGATATAGATTTAATTAAAGCAGATGTGTTTTAAGAAAACAACAAAAATCACAATAAGAATACACATATATATAAATGTTGCATGCATTATTATTAATCAATATTTCTCATCTCTTAGTAACTTTTAGTCCATAGCTTTACACTTTATTTATAATATATATTGCATTTAAACATTAAGAAGACATTTTTTTATCGATTTTTATTAAATGATTCTTTGGGGATTAAAAAATGATAAATTTTACTTGTAATTGGGCAACAAATGTCTTCATAGACTCTGCAGGTCCGCTAATAGTGCTGCTGTCAGCAGCATTATGGCAAGCCACTTCAATATCCGGTGGACACATATTTTTGATATCTTCGTAACCAAGACCAATCGCTGCCATCGAGCCATAAATTATTTCAGTTTCAATGGACACTAAACCTCTCGAATACGCCGATAGAATCATTTGTTCGGCGGTGAAGGTTCCGTCTGCGTAAGCGCAACCGAGCTCTCCGACAGAATGACCGATAATGTTATCCGGCACGATGCCCATCGATGTAAGTAAATCGAATAAACCAATCTATAAAATTCGACCATGTTAGAATACGATAAAGAATAATAAGAAACGTATTGTAATAATTTCTTTTTAATCTTTTATACAATCAAGATCTTTTCATAATGCACAATAACAACTTATTAATGAAAATAATGTTGAGATAGTTATTATTATACTCAGCTTACCTGTATTGCCGCGATACCCACAAACGAATTCAATATATTGTCAAAGATAGACTTGTCCTTGTTAGTCAAAATATTAATGATGTCTACACCGCGCGGCCGTAAGATATCGTCACATTTCTGAATAGCTTTAGCAAAGATGGGGAATCTCATCAAGTCGATACCTATATTTTTAATATGAAAATCAAGAATTAATATAAATAATATAAAATATAATTATTTCTATATAATAAATAAATATATATAAAATATATAAATATATATATTATATAAATATATATTTATATAATAAAAAAATTATATAATGCGTACCCATGCCGGGCCACTGCGATCCCATTCCGGAAAACACGAACCAGATCGGTCTCTTTGTTCCCAAATAATTTTCTACTTGTCGCATAGGTTGCTCTGCCGTTTTTAATCCGACTATCGTGTATCCTCGATACAAGTGTCCTTGAATATCGTCAATGTGTATGTCATGCAATAGACGAATATATTCCACATCTATTGGATGTTTCTCAATCTACAAAAGACGAAAGTAAATTTTTTTGACAGAATAAATTTAATTGATAAAAATTTTGTTGATTTCTTTTACAGAAAATATTTTTGCTGAGTCATGCAAAAATATGTTTCAAAATATCGTAGCATCATGTAGTTATTAAACCAATAAAATCATCTGTATTAATAATATATATATTTTTTATTTTCTACATTTTATATTATATTTATATTATTTTATATTAAATTTTTTGTTGTGATGAGCTTTCTCGGCATCTTACTCTCTCTCTCACATTCTCTTATTATTTTTACTTACATCGTTTAAGAATAATGTGACAGACTTTTCGTTACGTCCAGACACCACTACCAGTCTCGGTAAATCATCAGATGGAGCTCCATTATTAATTTTTTTCTTCGGATTAGATTTTAGTATGATATGACAATTGGCGCCTCCAAAACCAAAAGAATTAATCCCCACATAACCACCTTCCCAAGGCGTCGAGTCGGTGACAACTTTGAGTCTACCTTCTTCAAGCGCTTTCAAGCCTTCTCGCGGCCGATTGAAATGCAAATTGCCTGGGATTATTCCAGTTTCCATCGCCAATAATACCTACAATAAATATTGTAATTCGATAAATTTATGTAACATGAATCTATTGAAATATTCTTTAATGCTCGAATATTCGCAGATACAATAATTGCAATAATAAACTTTTTAATTTTAAACAATGCTTGATATATATTTAATTTTAATATAACTCTTTTTTGTAATCTATATTATATATAGTCTTAAAATTTAAATTTATTACAATTTTTTAACTTTTAATAATAATTTCGTAATTATTGTTTACATTTTTTTAAATTTGATTATTTTTAATTATGATAAATTAAGTTAAGTAACTAAAAATCCCGAAAAATTTTGGCATAAACGCAAAGTCACCTTGGCAACTTGGCAGAGACCGCTAGCGGGTTCAGCGTGACCCAGGTTTGACTTGACGGAACCAATCAGGAGAGGGGTCTTTCTGCTTTTACAGAAGACGGAATCGACCGCCAAGACTTCCTCCGTATCGCCGATTTTAGAACCGGTACTGTGGCATTCTAGATAAGACAAAATGTTCGGCGATAACCCGCAATCTTCGTAACATTCTCGCATTAGCGTGCCTTGCATTTCGCTCGACGGAAATATGATGCCTTGCTTCTTGTAACCGTCGTAATTTGTCTTGCTATAGACGACCGTGGCATAGATTCGTTTCGCATCCTTTGCCTTTTGCAGATACACAACCGTGATCGCTTCGCTGCGAGCATAGCCATCCGCATCGGTGTCAAAGCATTTACAGCGACCGTCACGCGACAAAACACCTGCAATCATTATTATTACAAAATATTTGAAAATAATATATAAAGTGTATTGTTTCAAAAAAAGAAATAATTTTATTTCTTCCTTATATTTTTCTTTTTTATATTATATAATTTTATTTCTTATAAGATTTTTATACTAATCTTTGTAAGTAGATAAAACGATTGAAAAATTATATACACAACATGACACTTTTGTCCTTCACATCCTTATAAATATATAAGTTAAGAAAAGAATAGTGTTTAGTTTAGTTTGATATTCAAATTACTCTTCTTGATTTGAAATTCTAGTTCCTACAATGAATCTTTACAGCAAAAAGACAAAGCAAAAATTTGTTTGTCTAACTTTTTTGCATCATACAGGGATAAATCATATAAAAACATAATTATACGTTGAAAAACAAGATGACAAAATGATCATACCAAGGCGAAAAAATTGCAGCGATATATAGGGATGTAAGCATAGATTCGCTCCACCTACGATAGCGGCATCGCATTGACCATTTTGCATACACCGAAAAGCGTGCTCCAGAGCGAATAAACTCGAGCTGCAAGCGGAATCCAAAGTATAAGATGGTCCAATTACTCCTAGCCAATAGGAAATCCTATTCGCCAACATGGCCCTGCTGCATCCGGTAATTCCAAACCCGTTTATCTAATCGCATATAAAAAAATTCATTTTAAAAAATAATTTAAAAATATTTGGAAAAATATTGAAAATATATTTCTCATATACGCACACTTCAATTTCTTGCTTATTAAAATAAAAAGTAGAAAATATAGAAAAGGATATAGAAAATAAAAATAAAGAAATAGATTATAAATCCTAGATTTTGCAAAGAAGATATAATGCAATAAGATAAGAAATTTACCTGTAACTTTTCATAAAACCAGGTTTTTTCAGATTCCGAAAAACACGCGCCCACAAAGACACCCGTTCGCGATCCACGTATCTGCTTCGGATTTATTCCTGCATCGACGATAGCCTCGTAAGCGTGCTCTAGAAGCATTCTGCACATCGGATCCATCGTCTGGGCCTGTTTAAAGTGGACCCCGAAGAACAGCGTGTCAAATTTGTTAACATTGTTAAGTTTTCCAGTTCGCTGAGGAATTTCCGGATGATCTGTCGGAGCAATAATTACAATATTCATACAATAAAATAATATATATAAAATATAAGTTACTATGCTTATATATTCCAGAATTTTTAATTATATAACAATGCTGGTATAAAAATATAGATATACAATCTAATTATTTTTTAATGAAAAAAATTTGAAATTATATAATCTAATTACCATATATATATATACAAATATAGTGATTCTCTCAAATTTTTTATTTAATAAATTTTTGATTAAAATTTAATGTGACAAGAGGTATATAATTTGTATAACGCAAAAGTACAAAGTCTCCGTCGTAACATTATAATCTTTGTTACGTATCTCAAACTAGTAGTAGAAGTAGTCTACTTATCTGGCACCCCAAGAACCGCCACGAGCAGATTATCCAATCATTTTCCTTAGTGGTTTAAACTGTGGCAACTAGCCATCTCGCCTTTTCTTTTATCTTTCATCGTCGCCCCTGCGCCCCTGTATCATTTCCGCCCCTTGTCTCCCCGTATCCTCTTGACATATATTCGAATTACTGCAATTATTCTCCACGGTGATGAGGCTCTTTTAGCAAGAATCCCTCTCAACTATAAAATCCTATTTCCCGTAGTCGTTATTTGCGCCTTTACATAAAGCATCACGCGCATCTCGCGTTCTTTAGCTATTCCGCGGTTTAATTCCCTCCCGTATTGGCGTAGATCAGATGCGTCTCGCGATATCTGGATATATACATATATATGAATATGTGTAAGACACAAAATTTACATCTCAAACATACAAGATATATATACTAATAACCAGGATATTACTCTTACTTACGAAGAGATGATATTTCCTCAACAACAATTTAATTCAACAATTAATTTGACAAACAATTACTTTTTCCATCGCAAACAAATTAGTACAAAATTATTGTTTAAAATAATATAATTAAAAGAAAATTCTTTTCTCCTCTCTATCCATGAATGGATGGGCTAGAATAGATTAAATCAATTACTTTCAATAGATTTTTTTAAATATGTTATAGATATTAAAATACATTATAGGTATAATTTAAAGCATAAATCAAATTTGAAAAGAATATAAAATATTTTTTTTAATTAATAAATTTTATTTAATTTGTTTAATGAAGAAGATAATTTAGTAATTTTATTAATTCTAATATGTAAACTAAGTTATTCTTATATTGCGCCAATTGTATCCTAATTTTTTGTAGTCTATTCATTTATATTAAGCTTTGCTTTAATTGATGTAAAGCCAAATTACCGGACTATTAAATTATATAAAATATAAATGTTTTATTAATTTAATTTTAATATAAATTATATATTATTATAAATAATGTATTATATATTGTTATGAGAATTTTAGTCAATTTATTTTGATTGATAACTTGGCATTATATTAAAGAAACGTCATATTAAAACGATGCATGATAAACGAGGATAAACGTAATGTTTCACCACCGTAAACGAGTGTAAAATTATACTCGAGCGTCGGCGATAATAAATAATTAGCCGGTTACAGAAAGAATTTCTCTCCTTTATTAATCTCTGATGTGATCAAAGTTACATCTCTGGATAGATGTAGAGTAGAATGAATACGGCCTGGAAAACGAAAAGTAGGTTTAACTGGCCCAACGGAAGCAACATAGTTGTTCAATATCGTCGTCAAAAGGCACAATATTACTCAACAAATGTATTTGCGCATTTTTATGGCACGTAAAGAATGCTGCTGGTGTATTCTATTAGAGCACGTGAATAGAGCATGCGATTAAAACATACTCCCGAAAATTTCGGTGATCCTGGATTTTCGCTGGCTTAGCCAACAAAAGTAAGGTCGTTAATAATACTATCTATTAGAATTATCTTAACTTAAAATAATCATTTAATTTCTTGAAATTCAGAAAAAAACTAAAAAATAGCATCTTACATTTTATGCCATTTAGAAACTTCACAAAGGGTTTACAAAAGAACAATAGAATTTTATATTTTTTTTTTTGCATTAATTCTTGAATATAAGATTCAGAGATAGAAAATTCATTAACAAAGTTTTGAATCCATGTTTCTAAAAATTAAATTATAATAAAAGTATTATAAATATACACCAAATGTATTTAAAAATCATAAAAAGATATAATAATAATAAATACAATAATATTATAATATACTAATTAGAGAACTTGAATATTCTCGCAATTTTAAACATGTCATTTGTCGAGTACTCAAATTTTTTTTTTTAATTTTTCGTTTTTTCTTTGCGTTTTTTTTTTTTTTATCTGAAATTTTTCCTACGTAAGTGCTTTCTTACTGTCCCCAACAGAAATCTTAACGTGATAAATCTCACGATGTGTAAAGAATCGAATTTTATCCGTTCGCAGTTGAAGTGATCTTTTGTACACCCATTAAATCTAGATTGAAGCATTGCAATGAGAAGAAATCTTTAACATTATGTAACATTGAGACATATCGGAAAAGTAAAAAAGATGCGATATAATTACGTGAGCTTTCGCTCCCGAAACGACTGTGCTTGTAAGTTTATTTACAGAGTAAGACGCAATGTTACATAATAATGATCCTAATGAAGGCAAAATATTTTTATTATAGGAACAAGATTCTCTAGTGTAGCTTATCCCGATAGATTACAATCGCTGAATGACACGTTAGTGACGTTACCTGCTACGTTAAGTACATTGAAACAAAATTTATGAGAAAATCTATATTGCGAGAATATAACACATCGCTCAATAAGTCTCCGGTCTCTAACTAAGAAAAACAAATTTTTTTTTAGAAATCACGTGGCTCTGTCAACAATGTTGCCATATATGTGTCAGACCGGGGAC
>JBCAUJ010000016.1:5095937-5111528 GCA_038406275.1 Cataglyphis albicans | reverse complement strand
TATATATATATATCTATATATATAAAATACTTCTCATGTTGTGTCAAAATACAATCGTTTGTTATATCAATATAATATGGAGAAAAATAAATTGCTCAATATTTTTATTATATATAATATACATTTGTCTATAATTATAAATTTATATTATTAAGTCCGATCATTTTGATAGAACTCAACATTGACCAAATTGAAGAATGTTGACATTATCGACCGTTTGATTACATCAAAAATAATTACATGAATTATTTAATTTATACTGTTATTTTAATTTATCCAGTTATTATTTTATTATTAATAATACCGATGAAATATTATTAAAGACTCATAGTTTTATAAAATTTAATATATTATTCTCGAAAAAGAGTTTGCCACTGTAGGTAAGTAAATTGTTGCATTGTCGATAATAAAACAGTAATTTTATAATAAAATATTTATATTGTTGTTTTTTAAGCAAGTATATAAAAGATCTATACATTTTCGGTAATAGAATAATAATTGGATGCACTCAAATAAGGCGCAGCAATTTTTTTTTTCCAGTTACACTAAATCCCGTAAGCACTTATCTTTAATGATATCTCATCGTATTACCCAAAAGTGATTTTTTATATAACTTTAACAATGCAATTTAAAGTCACACTAATTGCTGCCACTAAAAGCCCTACAACTTTTATTTGAAACATTTTTCTCAAATCTTGAAAATAAAACATATTTTTCTCAAAAGGCCTACTCTCTTTTCTCACCCGATATAATAAATATAATTTCCATAATAATCTATTACGCTATTTATTTATACGCTCCGTTTGCACATATATTTGTCGAGTTTATATTTAAATAGATTTAACTTTCTTAACAAAATTGTGATTTGTGTAAATGATTCTCTTGCTTTTTGTTTTATTATTAATTCATTTGAAACTTTTGTAATTGGTATCTATTTCATTAATTTTAATATGATTTATAATTCAAAAATTATTAATACCTTGATGAGAGAACTTCGAGATTTTAAAGAATTCATTTCGCAAGAGAATTTTCACTTTTCAGGATACATTTGGTGTGTTAAATTTTTCCAAATATTCTAATTAAACTCATCATCATATGAATGGGACAAAGAAGCTTCATAGCGAATGATGGATAAGAGATGCAGAAAAGGTAACGCAAATAAACATGGCAAGAGAGTAATATTGTATTTTGTCCTTTTAATCATAACCATACGAACCGTTACTTACAAATCAAACTGTGATTGTGATTGTTTCTTCTGTATCTCATGTTATGTGTATGTGTAACTGCACATGAATATGTTCTCTTTATGAAATAACGTTTTTATCGTCTATTTAGCATTTCTCTTAGCGGTACCATTAACGTTTCATTAACGTTACTGATATTATTATTATTATTATACCTATTTTGATACAATAAGGCTCTATGTGATAGTGTAAATAATATAATAATATATAACTTTAATTAAATACATGAGCATGATAAATTCAGCATTTATGAGCGCTGAGGCAATTTATATATATATATATATATACACATATATATGTATGTATGTATATATATATGTATCTTTTTCTGAGTTTAATTTTGTAAATCGCGTTATGAATTTGCAAGTTTATGAGACGTTCTATAAAATCGAACGCACTGATAAAAATACATCTGTAAATAACGCAGAATGAATTCATCACTAGGCTACAAACTTCCCCTTTTCTCTCTCTCGTGTATGTATCTGTATATGTATCATACGCACATACACACACATACATATATAATTATACATTATATTTATAAGCGCATAGCATATATAATCGTCAAGATGCGTATATACAAAAATATATACAAATTCCTCCCAGTTTTATTCCATTTTTTAAGCCTCCTTTCTCTTTTACCATTCTCAAAACATACACTGGGTTCCTCAATATACAAATAATATGGCATCCATTACCTTGAAGAAACTTCCCTCATAAAGTTTTTGACGACTTAGGACGATCGAGCTCTTATTTTGAATTCTTTTTTGTTTTCATTAAAGATTTCTTACCTCAAGTGCAGTACAAAAATATTATTTTTTATTTATACTATGCATTATTAAAGAATTTCGTCGTTTAAGCTTTCAAATTTTGTATTGCTACCTTTACTTTATATGCTTTAGATAATCTTATAATTTGGGACAAAAATCGAAATAGAATTCTATCTATAAATAGTTTTTCTGTGTTGTTATATTACAAAAAAGCATTTTCAAAAATACACACGGATGTATAAAATACATCATATGCACACAAATATTAGAATATATATCTTATTAAGTTTTATAAATACTTTCTCTATTACAAATTATAGATCGCATCTAAAGCGGAATTCGAAAAGGTTTTGACTGTCCAAATTAAAGAATCGTTATAATATTAAAGGTGCCAACTTATTTTTCAAAATTTCTTTTCTTTATGAGTCTTATGATACAAACGCCATTGTAATTAATCGCACAATCTGTTTAATGAGTAATGTGTTTTTTAGAATACTTGTTAAGATTAATTGCATCAATTATATGATTTGTCAATTAAACATTTTTTTTTTTAAATAAATATAGTAATAAGAATCAGGCGCAGAAAACTGCATTGTCTTAAAAAAAGTTTAATAAATAAAATTTGAATGTTTAAAACCTTTTAAAATTTTTTAAAATTTTCTTTTTAGCTATGATGTTGCAGAAGAAATCAACATTATAAGACAAAGTCAACTAATCAAGACTATTAATGCTGTTAGTGTGTGCATAATCCTTGGAAAGACTATTTTCTATGTCATTAGCACCGAACATATCTTGGATTTAAAAACACATTCCAATCGTCGTTTATTCGCGAAAATAGCCGTGAGTATTTTCGATTGTCATAGCTTTCATTTAGATGCTCGTCTTTGATGCAATAACACGAGTATTACAGAATACAGACTGTTCAGAGTTGCATTCAAAGATCTATTGGTAAGAATAGAGTAACATTTGATTGATCAATCAGAAAAAAAAGAACAAATATTTGTATGTTCCTTTCTTCTACTCTCCAACAAAGCGATTATTGAATGCAACTTAGTAAATCGTGGTACACTAATTAACGAAGCTTATTAAAACCACTATAATCATTATAATCATTTTAATCATCATCAATATTAGCATATAGTTAAATATGTTATGCGCATTACTTTTATATTACATAAAAAACCACAATTCTTTAAAAACTAGATGCGAAATTTTAAAAAGAAATTATTTCACATTTACTTTTATCTATTTTTTTCTCTCATACGAGGAATTATCGTTAATTGTACCACGATAATCTATACCATATACCCTGTATTATCGTTACAGTCATTTTTCGCGCGCGACGAATTCAATAATAAGGCACATTGTCGATCGATTCGTATTTCTAGAATCGATAAGCGTGTAAAAGACACTTGGATACATTTCCATTGGACAAGGAGCTCAAAATCAGGAAACTGAACGCAATTGTAAAACGGCATTACCGAGATCGGAGCAAAATTTACCAGCCAATCTAGACGCAGCCTTTTCTTGTTAAACTTTCGAGTCGCAGACCAGCTGCTCGGTGGGTCATGTGTTTCGACGCACAAATGGAACGAATAATAATACAATACGCAATTATATTGCGGTCGCGACATGCACTCGGACGAGTCGGATAATTAACAATTAAATAATCTATCATTTATGGAGTATCGTTTAAATAATTTACGTTTTCGTATGTACACATCGCGCTTGCGCGATTGCGCGCAATTTTCGCTACCGCATTTATCGAAAGGCTGTTTCTAGCACGCAGCATTGGTACACGCGTTGCGAATACAACCGATACGATCGATCGTATCAGCTACAACAGCTCCGCGCACATTCGATAACATTTGTCTTTCATTCCTTCGACGCGCATTCATCCTTGCAATCTGCACATGGCACCTGGGATTCAGAATTAGGTAGCAGCGGTTTCCATCATTCAACTCTTCTTTTTTGCCTTTTCTTATCTTGCTACTTGATACGTAAAAAGCAGATTTACGGCAATTGTGATTCGCACAGACTATTTTTCGCACAATCTTCCTCGGTTTTCACACCTCTACGCCGAGAACCCTGTCGACGACGTATTCGTATCTCTTCGGCTCGCCGTTGCCCTCGTTCTTCTCGGTGGACTTGGATGGAACCTCGCTCTCGCCATTTTCCGAATTTTGCGCGCTCGATTCCGGTCGACCTTTAGCGTTTACAGGCTTATCGGTATTTTTCATCACTGGAATCTCATCCTCGTTAACATTCGTGATAACGATACCGCTCGCATTCCGATCTGCGACGCTGCTGTTGTTCCTCGCGGCGGACGACGTGGTTGCGCCGGGAATGCTGTTCGGCCGCATCGTCGAATTTATAACACCGTGAGTGGTGGTAACAGGCTCCGACGCGTATCGTCTATGAGTATACGATGCCGCAGGACACGTACTGTCGGCTCCGAAATCTTCGGGTGGCAAAATAGGAACGTTCAAATTCACCCGCGTGAAGAAGGCCATCTTTTCTCTGAAAAAGAAAAAAATAGCATTGCTTATTAATTATGATTTTTTATGAATGTTTTGATTTTTCTTTCTTTCTTATAATCTTCAAAACAATCGAGAAAGATCGCAGATTCTTATCGTAATCTATTTTGAAAAAGTTAAATCTTTTTTAATCTTAAATATTAACTTAAATGTCCAATTTAATTTCGGATATCATCCGATTACTTTGCTTAAATGTTTGGATATTCAATTATAATATTTTAAAATAATAAAGAAACTAGAAAAATGTATGCTAAACAACAAGATTCTCTTTCTCTATTAAAATATATTATAGAATCGTAATAAAAAGCAATATCGGAGTAAAATAAAATTTGTGTTATTTACTTGAAAGAGATGATGTCGGGCTTTCCCTTCCCAGCCTTCGTTTTCCTCAATTTGTAAATCTCTTTCGATGTTTTCTTCATCATCTTCTCCACTTTCTTCTCCTCCGCATTTTTACCGTTTCTGCCATGTTCAGCCTGTACCATGAGGTTTTGGAATTTTTGATCTTCCAACAGCCACGTTGCCAGATCGGTATCACCTTTCTCGCGTGCCTGTTCCAATCGCTGCTTCAGTTCCCGTAACCTACTAAGCTCATCTTGGAGATTATTCAGTCTAGCGTGCTGCGCCTGGAGATCCAATTCAAGATCCAATGACGTTCTCATTGTAGGCGGTAAATGGGACGATTTCTTCGAAGTATTTTTGTAACTGAGAGCAGATGATGGTCGACGCCATCGTAGGGAACGTCTTTCCACTGAATTTCGTTGGAAAGGTCCACCTCTACGATAAAGCGGCATACTGCTATCGCTGTCGCTACGATTAAGCTGTGCAAAGATAAAACATAAAAAAATAAATAAATAAATAAACAAGATTAAATAAAAAGACTATCGAAATTTCCATCTCATCATTAATTATTAAATATAATGATGTGGTGAAAACAATTAGCGTAATTTCCATTATTTTTCTATTCAAATAATAATTTTTTAATTCTTAAATATTTTTTACTTATATAAGATATAAGTAATTATCTATTTATGTATACATGATACAGTTGTATTTTTTTAACCATTTATTTATGATTTATAAATGATGGAAGTTTTAAAGTTTCTTATATATAAAAAATAAAACTGAAAAATTTATTTTCTACAAGATTTTGTAGAAAAACAATTAAACATTACAATAAAGATATGACAGCATAAATTTTATTTAGTTAAAACTCACTCGACAGATGTAATGATTTTTGCTGACAGCTGCGCTCGGTGAGAATGTCTGACTCCTCTTGATTACAATAGAGTTCTTGTCGTCGTGGATAGCGCCGGGCACAACGCCAGCCGCGGAGAGTTTCCTTTGCTTGCCCTGCTCCGGAATAAAAATGCATTCGGTGTTTGTTTCCTTGTCTTGCGTTTGCCTCGTTTCCTCATTCAGTTCTTCATCTTCCTATTATATTACATAAATTTAACCATTAGAAATATAGTGAAAAAATCTTATATTGGACAAAAAATGCAATAAAATTTAAAATTTATCGATCTGTTGAGAGAAATTTAAAGAAGAGACGTTCAAACTTTAAGTTTGATACAGCTTTAACTCGAACAAAATGTAAACAATAAATAAGTGTTGCTTACCTCATGTTCCAAAACATCTTCCAGAATATTGTCTTCTATTCCAAATTCCATGATTCCATGAATGTCCTCTTCGTCGCTGCCCTCGCTTCCGCTTTCACTATCACCGCCATCCTCATCCTCTTCTTCGGGGCTACCCAAACAATTGGCGAGCTCCTCGAGTCTCAGCGTCACGGCTGTCTGTAGCTCGTCGCAGCCTTGATTCCTCGTCAGAGTAGATGTCTGAGAGCTAATTATCGTACTCTCGTCACTACTCTCTTCTTTCGTATTTTGTGTGCTTCTATACATTGAGATGTCTGATTCCTGTTTGTCGTGCTTCGTTTGCCTGACAACATTCGTGGTGGCGCTATTACTGGCGCTGATATTGGGGTTGGTATCGGACGGTTGCATGAAGCGGAAGGAGAGTATGTTATACCATTTCACACTAGGAGATTCTGGACTGAAGTCTGCCAGCGAGACTTGTGCAGAACCCTGTAATCAAATCAATGTTCAGCATGATTTAACCGTCTATTAAAAAAAGAAAAGAAAAACATTAAACTTTTATTAATTTTGCCCGAATGAGGAATAGAAGTGTTAATTCTCTAAACGTGTCTTGAATTTAGAGTACACTCTAATCAGACGCGTTATAATAGCAAAATCTCGAAATAAAGCAACAACTTACAAAATACAATAAGTTTGAGAAAGCTAAAAACGCACCAAGCATTTTTCGGCTTCGGTGCACCAAAGTGTTACTTGCAGGGTCTTCGTGTACAACTTGTTGAGTGGTACGGCGATTGGAAACGTCTCGCCGAAAGTCGGTTTTCGTAGATCCACGACGGGTTTTGTGCAGCAACACATGTGACTGATGGGCAATTGCATCGGTAGCAGAGCGACTTTGATGTACCTGAAATGTGAAATGAAAGAAAAATGTTACTTTTACGTGAGAAAGGCGGCTTAACAAAAACGGGGGCTGTACAATAGTTAAGCAAAAACGAATAAAATTCGCAAGATGAATCATATCTTTCTCTATATTCCTTTCTTTTTTTTCCTCTCTCTCTCTCTCTATCTTTTCTCTCTTCTCTTTCCATTTAGGAAAATGTTGATTCACCATCATATGAAAGATGGATCATTAATCAAACGCGCAACTATACATTAAACTCTCTTCTTCTCTTCATCCATCGAAGCGTCGTACTGCATTTTGTGAATTTATGGCCGATGGCCGGGCACAATGGTTGCGGCAATAAATTCCCGAGTGGCCGTAAAGCTGATTGCAAGATCATCACTATCGCTGATAATAAGTGGATCCTTACATAACAAAGGTGAATGCGATATTCGCTGATCAATGATCTAAATACGAACGCGACAAGGATTTCATAATTATATTTTAATTTCAGTTAAATATGTCGGTATCTGGGAGCTTTAATGTGATCGATCAAGCTAATTCGACGATAGAACAAAAGTCGAATGCATTTGCGTAACAATTAGAAGGTTGACTCAATATTGCGCAATCAAGTTATCTAATCGGTTATCTGTGAAAGCGAGACACCATTCACAGATATAATTCGATCTATCGGTAATACTTGTGTATGTCAAACTGTATGTTGACGGAAATATAAATATTTCTCTCAAATTTTTTGAGGAATAGAGATTGAAATAAACAGTGCGACGATTAACTATTACGAAAATAATTAAAAAAGTCTTGTTGATACTCACACTTGCGCGTTATTTGGTATGAAAAGCGCAGCTAGATTTCTCGCACGTTCGATGCCAACATGAAGCAATCCATCGCTCACCGAATACCTAAATGCATAACATTATATATATTAATTTGTTCCAATATTCAAATTATCACAAGGATACATACAAAATGTGATTTGCAATATAAAAACATGTACAAAGTCATAAATGCTATACATATATTTTGTACTTGCTTCGTTTATTACGTATACATATAATAACGTCTTTTAATAATATAATATTTTTAACATATACATAAAACTACTTTATTATTTATGATCTTATAACATTTACAACTATATGCAACAAAAATTTTATTTTTTCTGTAAAACAAATGTGTTTTTTAACACATTTGATATTTCTAAATACGTACATATTTTATTTGCCTAATATTAAAGAAAATAAACATGTAATAAAATAAACGTACCTCAGTTTGATCTGCACCTGCGCCGTTTCCAAGCTCATCTCGCCGGAAGCCAACGGATCCACGTCGGAGATGAGCCCGGACAGTCTTTTCCGATTAGATGCCTCGAAAACGCCCGAATCGCCGGCGACGCTTTCGTCGGAGACTGCGGCGGAAACAGATCTAGTGTTGGTGCCAGAACTGCTGGCTCTTGATCTAATCCCAGTGGGCGGCGGCGTCTCGCTGATAGGCGACAATGGGGGTGGCTCTTGAGGTGGTGGCGGCGCCTGTTGCAGCTGCAGCAACTGTACACTGGACGCGCCAGGCCTGCCTAGGCCACTACCCTGTGACATGTTGCACGACTGCAATTCGATGGGCGGATGCGGACCAACCACAAGCTTCAGACGATCTTGCGAATTGGAAGAGCACGATTGCTCCTGCTGTTGCGGTACTCCCTGCTGTTGACCGAATCTGAGTTCCGTCAAACGATCTTCTAGTTGATTCCCGTCGAGATGCGACGCGGCAGTTGTACCGCCACTAGCCGTCACCATCGTAGTCGTCACTGCAACGGGTCCTGCTCTTTGATGCTGCCTCCTCTGCAATTCTACTTGTTCGTATGCAGGCGGTGGACCCATCGGTGCGTTCTCGTATAACGGCGACACCGGCGGGCTCACACTCGACAGACTTGATCTCGGCGAGAGACTAGGCTGAGATCTACCAGGTGAGGGTGTGCCTACGAGATTATTCTGTTCGGAGCCGCGCAATAATCTCTCTACGCGCCTGTGCAGATCCACCATATCGACTGGTCGTTCCTGCTGCGAACCGGCAGTTCCCAGACATTGTGGGCCGCCGTAAATGTCCGTGAAGCTTAGCCCAGAGCTGAGAGAACCCTTACTGCTAGTCGTACTGAGACTACCGAGGCTGGAGCTGCTGCTCACCGATAACGTGCTAGCACTCAGTGTCTTGAGCTGGCCCTCTAACATCGCCATCGATCGCAGAGCGTCCCTGAGTTGCTGCAGCAACAGCTGCTTCTCCTCGTGGAGCCGCACGCGATCGGTTATGGTTTTGTTCGATAATTCAAACGCGGTGTTGAGATCCTGCTCGAGCCTGCGTATCTCGCACTGGATCTTTTTCATATCCTGCTGCGTCCTCGTGCGCGGTGTGATGCTCCGCAATTCTCGCAGCAGCTGCTCCTTCTCCTGGAATAGTAACAGTTTGTCCTTGTCGCTCTCGGTTTGACCCGGCGTCACCTTCTCTTCAAGATCCGCCAATTGTTGTTGAATGTGCTGAATCCGCTTTCTCGCCTCATCGTACTGCAATCTCATGCGCGCCATTTCGGCCAATCGAGTGCCGATCGGCACCAATTCGCCCGAGAGATCCGTCTGCGAAGCCGTACTAAGTTTCTCCTGCGGCAAACTGAGCGTGCTAGCTTCCGGACTACCCTCGCACAATTGCAACCTTGTCAGCTCGTCTTTGAGCTGCGCCAGCGACTGCATCAGCTCGGCCTTCTCTTTCTCCCCGGAACTCAAGGACTTCTGGATATTACGGAGCTCGGTCATAATAGCTTGCGCTTCCGTGATATTGTAGCATCCACCATGATGGCCGCTCAATTTTTGCTCGACACTGTAAAAGGAAACAATTGACAAGAGTTAGAATTACTCGTATTATAAATAATTAAACATATTGATAGTTGATATAGTTGTTGATAAAAAAAAGCATCTTGTAATCCAAGAGATATTAGTATTTTCGAGTTTTTGAATTTGCACATGAAATAGTATTATTAAAAAAATATAAATTAGTTAAATAAAATGATATAGAAAACTTGATTAGTCATCGATTAAGTTTTACACGTGTTATACCTGGCGAGAGTATCCACTCCTCGTTGCGTGCAGTTCATCTCCGCTCGAATCTGCTCGAGTTCTCGTTTTAATCGAGAAACTCGGCTTCTGGCAAGTGCCACGTCGGACTTGAGCAGGTCAGGGTCGTATTTGGTACTCAAGGAACTCGAGCTGGAACATACTGTGAACCACAAATATTCGTCAATACTTTCTGGCACAATTTGCCTATATACATTTGTATCGCAATCTATTTAGACTAGATATTTAATCGTGTATTAAAAAATACGAGATTAGAGGAAACTGTTATTTATCATAAATTTCTGAATTTCTATAAAATCTATAAAATTTCGTTTTAATAAATTTTTAAATAGCGATATATGATCGATGAATTGTGGCTACACATGACATAAATACAGATTATTATTAATTAATTT
Organism: Cataglyphis albicans; assembly: GCA_038406275.1. NCBI lineage: Eukaryota > Metazoa > Arthropoda > Insecta > Hymenoptera > Formicidae > Cataglyphis > Cataglyphis albicans. Next base: position 5,100,970 of record JBCAUJ010000016.1, on the reverse strand, counting down.
AGAAAAAAAAATGATTGAAGTTGTATTTTCATTAAAAAATAATTAAAATTGTAAAAAAGAAAAAATTATTTTAAATTACTCACGACTTGTACGCGATGCGCCAAGGGTGGATAAGGCATTATTGAGGTGATTGTACTCATCCTGCGCCAGACAGAGCCTTTGCTGTTTTACGTCATAGATCTCCTTCTTCGCCTGTAACACAAGAGTTTTATGATATTTTTAAAACAACTGTCATTTGACTGGTTCTCACGTGTGTATCTATAATATATTATATAACATAACACATTCATTCTCCTATTGATCTTAAACGGCAAAAACTTCTTGGCATGTTTGAAGACAAATTAAGTAGGCTCATTAAAAAGATAATCTCTTACAATTACATAATTTTTTTCAAATGATGATTATTTAAGTTTTAAAAATTTATGCGTGTTTGTATGGATTATGTGCAAATTGTGGGCAAGATATTAAATGTCAAATAAAAAATGTGTTAAATTAAATTAAAAAATATTATTTTTATTTTTATTATTTTAATTAAATTAAAAAATATTATTAATTAAGTTAATTAAAAAATAATTAATTTAATTAATTTAAAAATTAAACATAATCCAAGAAAAGAAATCTATAAAAAAAAATATATATATATATATATTTTTTTTTCTGACATGAAATCTTTCGAAGATTCTTCTGAAAAAGGAAGTGAACTTGTTTTCGTTTTTATAAATAATCAGAATAAAATAGATATGACATTTATGAAATTGTATTTGATAAAACGATGAAAAATATAGTTAAATATAGATTAACGATCTTGATTTAAATCAGCGGTTTTAAGAATTATTTCATCCAATATCACTGTATTATTCCAATATTCGGAAGGAGCACACGATTTCACCGTCACACAATCGCGTTTCGCCGCGAAAAAGATATTTATAGTAACTTTGGCGATCAAATTTCCTCCTTTAAAAGAGCGAAACGCAATTTTACGTTGCACATTCATCCACGAAGATACGACTCGCACGCACTTGCATGTTAAAGCGAAGAGGGAAGACGCGAGATTTAATTAATTTAAGGGAAATACTTTGAAATATACAATTTCTTGGCAATTAAATTCTTACATATTCGCAATAATAATACGCCGTTGCGTCGGCGTCGTCGCGCTTGTAACACTGTTCCCAGTAGAATTTCTGTATCTGCTCATCGTTCTCGTAATCGTTGTGATAGCACATCCTCATGCGATACTGCGATACGACGTTCTCGTAGATCTGCTCTTGCTGAAGCTGCTGCTGCTGCTGCTGCTGATACTGAAGATACGTTGGACGTTGCAGATTCTTGCGCTGCTGCTCTTGCTGCGCCTGCTGATGATGATGATAATTGTCCACGTAGCTACGGTACTGGTGTGCCGGTACGAGTACACAGAGGGTGTACTGACGGTCCATGCCGGGTACACGATGGACTGCGCGCACTCTCTGCGGCTACGCGACGATGCCTCTTCTTCCTCTTCTTCGCCGTTCTTCTTCCTTCTCCTCCTGCTGCTTTTTCTTCTTCTTCTTCTTCCTCTCTTCTTCTTCTTCTTCTTCTTCTTCTTCTTCCTATTCCTCTTCTTCCACCACCTTCTCTCTTTTTCCTCTCCGCCTTCTCTCTCGTATCGTCGTTTCTTCTCTTCTACCTCCTCACGAACCACGTCTCGTGCCCTCCTGCGCTCGTATACTCTCCTCTATTTCCTCTTTTCTCCTCACCTCATCTTCGCGAAGGCCTCCTCGAGACTGGCCGGTGTACGGGGCCCGAAATTCCGATCCCCACCTCCGTGGGTCTCAATTTTTAAGGGATCCCACCTTTTTTCCTCTTTTTGCCTTCTCTTCCTTCGCTTCTTGCATCGTCCAGCCAGTTCTGCCTGCCCCCTCTTCGATGCCGTTCCCCTCCCCACCTACCACTCCTCTCCGACACCCCTTTTACCCCCACCGTTGCAACCTCGTGCACACAGCCTCTTTCCTCTCTTCAACGGGATGAAGCACGAACTGGCTCCGCGAACTCCCTCCCCCCCCTCCCTCTTTCCCCTCCTCTTTATTTCCTCCTCTGCTTCTTCTTCTTCTTCTTTTCCTTTTCCTTCATCATCATCATCATCATCATCATCATCTTCTTCTTCTTCTTCATCTTCTCTCATTTCAGAGGCTCTCTTCGCGTATTTTTCATGCCGTCTCTCTCTCTCTCTCTCTCTCTCTCTCTCTCTCTCTCTCTCTCTCTCTCTCTCTCTCTCTCTCTGTCTCGTTTCCTCGGCGCCCCTCAAGCGCCTCTTTCTTATTTCACGTAAAAAGACAGCCCTCGGCAGTTCCGATAGGATCGTCATAACTAGGACCCCGATAAATTCTAACTTACTTTAAAGTTTGAATTAAGCGCAAGATAATGTCTCGCGTTAAAAACAAATCATTTAATTAAATGTGCGATTTCAAGTGTAACCCCGTTAGGTACTCGAATATTAAAATGCGATTTCAGAGAAGGAATACGCGCATACTCGTGCGACTCGTTGCACTGACTAGTTTCAATTTTGCATTAAAATATTAAAATATATATGTATGTCTATACATTATTTATACATTGCTACAAGTTCATTGTTATGATTTCGCGATCGACTAAGAAGCTTATATGATATTAATGATGACAGAGGCAATAAAAGATCTGGCATCTTTACGCGTCTTTTATCGAAGCGGACAATAAACTAGCGATAAGATACAGCTCTTCACCGCGGTATAAGAAAGAAAAAAAATTTCTAGTGCTCATTGCGCAGTGCAGAAATCTGCGTTTATTATCACTACTGTAGCCCTCGAGGGCGCTTATCTTTCTCAGGCCCGCGGAATGTCCGATGCAGAAGCACGGGGCGCCCGAGGGCGAATGTATGATCCTGCCCGATTGGTGGGGCGTAGCGTGCGCGCGGTTTAAGAGGACGGGTAGCAAGAAGGAGGGGTGGAGAAGGGAAGGGTAACCAGGATCGCGGAGATGAGGACGAAGGAGGCAGGAACGAACGGACGAGGAAGGGGATGACGATGGGAGGGCGAGGAAATAGAGAAGGAGGTGGAGAAGAAGGGGGGGGGGGAGATCCGGCGAGGTCACGGTACGACCCTGCTGAACGTGGTCGCGCATCCCGTCGAGGCCCCTTGCCGTCGGTAGTAGAACCGACCTTGAGTCGCGCATTATGCCCCGTCCTTGTTGGAATTTCTGGGGCCCCTACTGGCCCCATCAGCCAGTGTCCTCCGATCATCTAAGAGCGGAGGGCTTCGAGAGCCCAGAGAGGGCCCTCGCTTCTTCATCCCACCACTCCTCCCTCTCTTCCCTCCCTCCCTCCCCCCCACCCCGCCAATCGCGGAGTGGCTCGCCCATGGGGCTCTCAACAATATGTGCATCACGGGGGAAGAGCAACACGGATTTCTTCTTCCCCTCCCCCCCCCCATCCTTCACACGGTGCCCTCATGGGTATTTTCCCTCCCTCCCTCCCTCCTCTCCTGCCCTTCCTCGTCATCTCTTCCTTTTCGCCCTCGAAACGTCGGAGAGAATCCACGGCGCCTCGCGCGCATATTTCTCGGTCCTATACTATTATTGTCGAGGGGGCACGCAGATGGTATCGAGTAAGAACCGGGCCGGTTCCGTCCGCTCCGCGGAAAGGGGCTTTATTTTTCCTCCGCCTTGTGTTCATCCCCAGCCTTCTTCTCTCTCTCTCTCTCTCTCTCTTTCTCTCTCTCTCTCCCGCCTCCTTCTATTCCTCCTTCGCCATCACGAAGGCCGGACGACCTAGAGCGCATTCTTTTTTTCGTTCGATGGACTTTCTTTCCTGATGGACCGGCGACGTCAATTTCTGACAGGAAATCTTACAGGCCCGCTTTCCGATTCCAGTTGTCATTGTCTACTGGCGTTTCATTCTTTTTCGTAAATGAACGCACGTTCAAAATCGTCGATGCACCATTTCACGTAAGTATACGTTCGATCCTTGACATTGCGCTATTTTTTACGCCGTTAAATTGCAATCTAAAAAATTCGAGAGCTATCTCCTTCATATATAATAAATTCTTTTTGAATTTAAGAGTCTTTTCCTCAGAAACGTGGAAGAAGATAGAAAATATATATGTCAAGACGCATTACACATTTGACTTTAATACAAGCTTTTCACGCCTCATTCGCTACAGTCGTTTCCTCTATCACTCTAGCTGAAATGCTTTCCCCGTCCCTACTTTTCGAGAGTTCATCCTACATGTACCCAGGACATTTCTCCTTGCTTCGAGGGAATTGAAAGGAAGGAGAGAACGAGAGGAGGCCTCTGCGGCGACAGCCGCATTCCAAGCGGGACGCCTAATACCGTTCCTAGCACCGACAAAAAACAAAAGGTCATCTGCGAAGGATACCGAGGGGAGGAGGATATGGCAGGATCATGCGAGATGGAAGAAAAGCCGCGCCGTCGTCGGATCAAGAGGTAGGTAGACGAGACGAGACGAAGAGGAGAGGCGGAAGAGGCGTCCCTCGGATATATATCCCTGTGCGCGATTTATACCGCCCGGAGCATGCTATCCTAGAGCCGAATGCCTAACTGATTGCTGAATTCCATTCCATCGGCCTGCCCCTTCCCTTCTCTCTCTCTCTCTCTCTCTCTCTCTCTGTCTCTCTTCCTGCTCCTCACGAGCGCGCCTCCTCCACCTCGAGAACGCTACTGCCAGGAGTATTGCCAGGAAACGTCGTCGTCGTTTGTACTCTCGTTCGAAATTCCGTCCAATTACTTACTACTCTCCCAAAGAACTTCACCTCCAATCCTGGGATAATTTCAAGGAAAAATGTCAATAAAAATTAACGTCAGAATTTACACGTCCTCTCGCTCATCATCCTCTATCCAAGAAGTAAAGCAACTCTTTGTTATATATATTCATATTTTATTTTCATACATACAGGGTGTCCCGTATTAGATGCCCAGAATTAGATGAACAAATTTTAGATGATTATAAAGGACACCACAAAACAAGCCAATTTTGCCAATAAATCCGTGTCTGCAAATAAATACT
>JBCAUJ010000016.1:5081400-5093582 GCA_038406275.1 Cataglyphis albicans | reverse complement strand
AGAGAGAGAGAGAGGGAGAGAGAGAGAGAGAGAGAGAGAGAGAGAGAGAGAGAGAGAGAGAGAGAGAGAGAGAGAGGAAGCGAAATAACAGAGAGCTGGAGGAGGAGGAGGAGGGGGAAAGGGGAGGGGGAGGGAAGCGAGGATACCTACGAGGCCAGTGCCAGGCCACTACTATACGGCCTTAGCGCGTATAGGCTTATTCAGGAATGCCCGCGGTGTTTTGTAATTGGGCGCATTCGTAAGATTTTCTTCTCGTGAATGCGCGCGCGCGCGCGCGAGAGAGAGAGATAGAGAGAGCTTGACACGACGCGGGAGAGTGCCTTTTTCCCTCGGCGCCGTCTTGCTTTTATTTAAGGCCTCTTCAATATTTGTTGCCCCGTGTAGTTGACATTTAGGATTTTTTTTTTTTTTTTTTTTTTCTTTTTTTCCTTCAACGTTTCCACTCATTACCAGCAATGATGAATGATTCTTTGGCCGAGCCGATTAAGTTCGAGTTCATTTATTTTCAATGCTACGCTCTTTCAATGATAGCCCTCCCCCGCCTCCTCATCTTTATTTCTGAACTAAATATTTATTCTCCAAAGGGGACGGCAAATTTTTATCAGCTTTAAATGCGAGATAAATTTAAACGTTATCAAATGTATGCATATTTATTTTTTTTTTTTTTTAATATTATTTAGTTACATAATTTATATTACGTAATTTGTGCCACGGTGATTACAAGCAATTGCTCGCTCAGATTATTATCTATTTATTATAATATTAATATTTCAAAATATGTATATTTATCGAAATCTATATCCTCGTGGGTCGCGCGTAATGTGTAATAAGATCCAACATTAATACAATATTTTCGGGCACAAAAATATCGTAAGAACGAGCCTCTCGCGATTCGCGCATCTAATACGGATGGGCCTTTATAAATTTTAACGACGAGGAGACAACGTCGCTCAAGTTTCCACCGGACATGACTTTCGTAGAATTCGGCCGTTGCCGCCACCCCAAGGCTGATGAGGACCCGACGATGGCCGACACGACGAAAAGGAAGAAAGAGAAAGAGGAACGTGCGTGCTCTCGAGATTAAAATGATTAGGTTTAGGGTGGACCTGGGGAAGGGTGGGAGGGAGGGAGGGCGAGTCGAGCGTTGAGGGGCCCGAGCGCTACCGGGGGCTCACGTGATCGCCCTGTGGCTACCGAATTCCGTATGAAGTGGGTCTCGTGCTTCTCGCTCAAAGGGCCCCTCCCCCTCCCCCTCCTTCCTCTAAACAACCCGATCCATTTCGGGATCACGGGGAGGGGAGGGGAGGGGAGGGGAAAATCGGGGGCCGGTATAGGTACGTCCTTTACGAGCGGGTATAGCCTCGCATTCTTTTGGCCTTTTATACGGTATTTCGACGATTCTAATAACGCTCTCTTGCGAATTAACGAGAGATTGTTAATGCAGGAGAGAAATTTATAATGGGATCTCGTGTAATTTTATCGGGACGCGAAGTATCTCGTAAAGTGCAATTATCGTCCTGCCTCGCGAACGTCTTTGCGAAGTGCAATCCCACGATGTGACTCACTTTGTTACACTTTTGTTCCCGACCACGCGCGCCGTACCGAGAAAATAAAGCGAACAAACAAGATAAAGGGGGGTGATGCGCGGATTGGAAAGACTTGAGTATTGAGGAAACTGAAACCCTTTAACTCTAAAACTTGAGATCCGTTCGAGGAGTTCGAACTAAGAGATAGAAATTTCTTTCTCAATATCTTTTTAATAAAAATACTCTTCTCGTGAAAACTCTTAAATTCCAAATTTTCTCTCCAATTCATCAATTTATAATATTTTCTGGATACAAAAATTGTGGATACGAAAAAATTTCACACACATACATATATATATATTTATCGATGTGCGCGCGAATTTTTGCAAGCGTCGGATGGAACGCGCGAGATCAGTGATATCTGATTCAGATTTACGTTTGTTGGAAGGAAGGAGACAGAGAGAGAGGGAGAGAGAGAGAGAGAGAGAGAGAGAGAATGGAGGGATCGAGAGTAATCGGGCTGACGGTCAAGAAAGGAATTTCTTTGGCCGGACAGCTGCTGCCGAACAAAGGACGCGGGATATAAAAGAAGAGTTCCTCGGGGCGCACGTGGCTCTCGCGAGAAAGAGAGAGAGAGAGAGAGAGAAAGAGAAGAAGACGAAGAAGAATCTACAGCTAATACAAGGAACCGGATATACACACTGAATTTGTTTCAGCGCTACTTTACCAAAAGTTTCGACCCCCTCCCCCTCTCTTCCACGCAATTTTATCTCTCTTTTTATTCATCGAAAAAAATTAATTCGTTCGATGTTAAAAAAGTTAAAATTTTTGAAAAATTGAAAAGGGCTGTTTTATTTACGCAGAAAGCTTCTCCTCGTGAAAGAGATTGTTTTCAGAAACTTCCCCAGAGAAATTAAGCATCTTTCCTTCTCTCTCTCTCTCTCTCTCTCCCTCTTTACAGCACACAATATTTATAAAATGTGTACAAAATATTTATAATAATTTTTTGAATATTTTATAGATATTTATCAAAATATTTTCTAAATATTCTTGTGATGTTAAATTTAATAAATCATAAAAATTTATCAAATATAAATATATTGAGAAATGTTTACGAAATATTACTATCGATATATTTATTTTTTATTTATCATAAATATATAAAATATTTAAACTTTATATTTTAATAATATATCGTATAAAGTTTTTATAATTTCTTCTCTTAATGTAATACAAAATATGTATAAAATATTTATATAATATTTCAAAAAATAAACAATAAAAAAATATTTACGACTATTTACCATAAATATTGTGTGCTGCCTGGGCTATAAAATTTATAATATATTTTATGATTAAATTATACCGCATCCCGCAGATACCACACAGATGTAACTCCGATTTTTTTTTATTTTCATTTCATTTCTTCTTATCGCGAGATGTCGGACGTGCAATTTTATGCAATCGAAGGATCGGCTTGATTCACTCGCGTCGATTGACGGCATGCCGCTGTGACGTACGCACGCACGCACGCACGCACGCATGCAGTCCGCATTCTTGCTCACAGAAGTCGCCACGATGCTCGATTCATACATTGTCGGAGTCAACGCGATTCGCCGCGGTAAATTCATGCCGCTCCGAAAGCAACTTACTTTTGTATTAATGCTCGCGTATATCGCGAGTGAAAGTATATCGCGCATTCCGCAAATGTTATACGTGCACGCGTCCACGCTATCGTGATATCACGCTGATATTACGCACGCGAATTAAGCTCTCCCAAATTCGATCGAAAATACGTCGGGGAAGGAATAAAATATAAAAATGCACGCTGATTCGTGAAAAACCAGTTTTCAGGAGAAATTATTCCCTCGAGATATGCATTACGGATATTCTCGATCGATTTTTCCTTCGTGGAAAATCGAACGATCTTTTTTCCAATCGTAAATGATCAATGAGAAAGAATTTATCGCGACAAATTAAATCTCCCTCAAAATACAAAGCTCAATTTATTCAGCAATTCAAACGATCAACTCATTTCTTTAAATTATTCTTTTATTTATTTTATTTTATTTTATTTATTTATGTTTTTTTTATTTTATTTATTTTATTTTATTAACAATGAAGAGGTCCCTTTAGTACAAAAAAAAAAAAAAAAAAAAAAGTGATTACAATTTCAACAGCAAAAAAAAAAAAAAATAAATAAATAAATAAATAAAAAAATGCAGAATGAAATAAGAACAAAGGCATTATAAGTTATAAAAAAAAATTTTTTTGCGCTAAATATTTGAGTAATAAAACGTAATAATAAAATTCACATAAGCAGGAGCAATTTTGAATCAACCGAGCCGCAATGAAAATGGGACTGCATAAATAGACTAGACCGAATTAATGCGTCGCAAAACGTATTTTCGCACCTGTCTCCGGTGAAGATAACGGCTGATACGATGCCGACGCGCGATAGCGTCGCGTCGTGCCGCATTCCAACGCGTCCGCCTTCGTCTCGCGGCGCAAAACCAGCCGATTGCGCGCCTTTTGTCGGCAATAGGCAATTAATTCAACGACAACGCGGCGTTTAATCCTTGAGAGAGAGAGAGAGAGAGAAAGCGTTTCATTTACATGTCAATTAATAATTAAATATAAAACTACGCGACAATTTCGACCAGCGGCTCTTGTCAATCAGCTGACGAGTAAAATTCCCTTTCCCTTATCACTCCGCTGTAAAGGCCTCCATAAAGCATCTTTATCGTACAGCTTTCAAGTTAAATCTAAATTCTTGCTCCTTTCACGTACTGATATATATATATATATAAAATTATTATTAATGCGATATAATAGTGTCGAGATATTCGCGGTGTTACTGTTACTTTATCGGCCAGATACTCGGCAAGATTTAACGAATTCCTATCGGGAAAGTTCCCGGTGCATTTTGCGTTTATTCTCACATACATAGGTGCGACTTCTATATCCACTTAAATAAATATGTGCGAACGTGCAGCACAAGCACTTGTTGCTGGCGCGCGAAACGTTTGCTCTGCGTGAATCACTCTCGTATCGGCATAAAATTATGCAGCGATTAGAGAGAATTATAAAATCTCGATCACCCCTTATAATTGCACTCTTCAGATTCGCTCTCTTCCATGGGTATTAATTTATTCCGTCAATCGTTCAGTCATATCCTTTTTTTTTTTCACATCGAACATATACAAGTGCATTCGAGAGACAGAAAGCTTGCAGTCGAGAAGGATTATTATAGGGATATGTCAAAAATATTGCATATTGAATGTGAATAATATTGAATAATATTAAAATACATAATAAAAAAAAAACAACTTTTTTTTCCATAAAATACAGTTTTTTTGTGAAAAAAAAAGAACAAGTCTCGTTTTTTTTTTTTTTTTTGCAAAATTCTGGTTTTCTTTCAGATATTTAATATCTTTATATTTTGATCGCTGCAAATTGATTTTTTCGTTATTTTTTATTTTTTAGATAATTAATCATTATTATTTTAAATGTAGCTCATATCTCATTGGCTGTGTACTTATGTAATTATTTTCAATTAAGTAAATTCTCCAAAGATAAATCAAAATTTAGAAAATTGGATGAATTATTTTTATTATGTTAATAAAAAAATATGAAGAAAATAATATTATATTTCGATATTATTATATGTTCGATAATATTCGAATATTATATTTTTATCCAAATTTGCGAGACTTTAATCGCGTGAATTTCAATTCACCTCATTTGGCACACAAGGCTGACTCTCGTTACGAGATACCAGCATCATGCATGCGCGTGCGTGAGAGGCGAGCGATGCTGATATGAATGGAATGCGATGCTATTATCGGACTATACTCACCGATAATAACTCGCGTTACGTCGCGCCGCGCGGCGAATCGGAGGAGATCGCGGGAGGTGAAAGGTCGTAGCTCCCGAAGACTCGCATCCGAGGAAAATGAGCGCGTGAATATGCAGCGCGTGAACGCGCGAGGAATCGCTTCCCCTGGATACGCACATTTTTCTACAACACGTCATCTCGCCCCGAGTGATCTCAGTTCCCGCGCTTTTCGCAAGATACAATGCATCGCGCTTTATTTTAAGCGATTAATTTTATTCTAGGGTATCTAAGCTTATAAAAAATTCTCCCCCAGATCGCCTGACTTTTCAGATAATTCGCTCAAAATTCCAGATAAAATTAGAGAATTTTTAGATGAAATTTTTCAAAATAAATTTCTTAATTTTTGAATATTAAATTTAAAGATGCATTTGAAAAGAACCGAATGACTTTTGTAGGATAAGAATTTTTTATTTGCATAATATTTTTATTTTTCATCATTAATTATAAGAATTATAATGAAAAATGTGTACTCAATATTTTTTGCTACTGACAAATGATTAAAGAGAAAAAGATATATATTTATAATATATTTGCAACATATAATCCATAATTATTATTAACAATCAGATGCTTGCAATAAGAACAAAATGAACAAAGATAGAATTTTTGAAAAAATTCCCCGAATTCAGATAAAATTCCATAAGAATTTCCTGATTTTTGAAAATAAAAACAAAATTTCTCCCTGAGAAATTCCATTTTCTAGGAGATTTTTCCAGAAACACCTCCTGTACTCCCGAATAAAAGCTCTAGCCCAGAATAAAATAAGAATAATATTTTTCAAATATTTCTTAATTATTAATTAATATTTATTAATTATTATATTTATTATTATATTATTTTATTATATTATATATTTATTATTATTATATTATTATAATTATTATATTTATTAATTATTATAATTATTTCTTTAATTTTGCATGAAATCTATTTTTAACACCGACAACGCACTTCAATATCCATTCGATTCGACTATGATTTATAAACGAAGAAACGGTTCTTGGAATAATTGACACTTTATTTATAAAGGAGTAGTTGTCACTCGAGTTTCTATCTCCATGTCTATCACGTATTGTTAGAAACGGTTACACATCCCGACTATTATCCGTCACATAAACACTTCAATGTAACTCGGAGATTATTTCATATATACATGTGATCGCGACAATAGAATACAACAATCTACGTATAATAATAATATCCGACATATTGTCGTCTATCCGACACATTAGAATTGTCGTCGCGCGAGTTGTAACATTCGCTCAGCAAGTGTCACGATTTATCGCTCGCGATGCAAAATGGGAATGAATACGTTCCGAGATTATTCTCTGAGAAAGTTCTGTGGGAACGGCAATTCTATCTGAAGAATCTCTCGAGCGAGAGAATATTCCGAGTATATTTCATGAATATTGCAAAAAGTCTTCCTCGAGAATATAACGTGTGTATTTATATTTTTCCTATGCCGCGTGTTCTTTTATGACACGAAAAAAAAAAAATCTACTAAAAATCGATATTTGAAATGGTTCCATTTGAAATGTGTATTTAAAATGAAAATGTCATTTTGCATTTTGCATTTTTGTATCACTTGTTCTTTAACTTTCGAAAAAAAAATTAAAAAAAAAAAAAAAAAAAAAATGTATGAATACTTCAATAAATTACATATAAAAGGAAAACTCATTTTACATTTTGCATTTTAAATATATTTGTCAAAGTATTTTATATTTGGCAATTTAAATGCAATTCGAAAGTCATTTTCAGGGCCCGGCCCTGAATTTAGCCTTACGTGAAATTAAAATGCAATTAATTAAAAAATGTGAAATATTCCTGGAGCTCTCGATACTTGAAAAAGTATCCTCTTATCTAGCATTTTCGACCGATAAGTACCAAGGACACGAGCGAAAGTGTTCTTCCATTTTCATCGACATCCATAAATATCCGGCGCATTCTCGACAAGGCCGCGGTCTACGAGCGTTATCAAGATTTTCCCGATATCTCCCCATTCAAGAAAAACGTTTTATCAGGTAGCGTTACAAAAAAAAATTGATCGACCGTCCTCGACGATAAGAACGATTCTCGGATTAATTAATTCATAGCATATTATGCATTTATCGTGTGCCTTTTAGTAAATAAGTAAAAGAGCACTTCTGCTATTCGATAGAGCGACTGCTTGCTATTATCAGATAAGGCGATTGGTTATATTTATGTTATGTTGGTTATATAACATTTTAATTCGAAACTTTAAAAGAATTTAAATATCACATCATTTTATTATAATAATTTTCTAAAAAAGATTAGACTTTATCGAAGCATTTTGTTATCAAGGCGCCTACGCAAATTTTGTAAAAAAAATTCCATAATTTTCCAGTTATTTTTGTTTAAAATTCCAGGTGAATATTTTCAGGAATTTTTTATGCAATTTCCTAAAATAAGTATTTTTGCACGCATTTTTTTAAATTCTCCGAATTCCAATAAAATTCTGTGAGAGTTTCCTGATTTTTCAAGATGCAAAAGAATTCCCTAAAAATTCCAACTTTTCCATGCTTTTCCAGAAAGTAGACTCCCCGATTATCAATATTCAGGGTGTTCCAGGTCAACTTCATCGTCTTATAGAAAATTGAATTTGGAATAAAAAAGTTTCTATAAACATACGTCTGGAAACGGTTCGTTAAAAAGTTATAGCTGATAAGCTCTCTATAAATAAATAATTATGATCAAAATTTAATAACAATATTTTTCCACTTGCATTTACAATGTTGTGTGTATACAAAGACCATCAAAAGATGATTTTCTTCAAGTTTCTGCTTTTTTCGTTGTTTTTCTTATTTTCTTTCAAACGTTTTATTATCAGAATTAAAGGAAATTGGTGTAATTCACTTATTTAATTATCTAATTTAGTTATTTAATTATCCATCAGATTTATTTCATTATTTTTTTTTTTTTCAAATGAATAAAAGATTTTGAATTCAAAATTACTTATTTTTATTATTTTTAAAAATCATCAAAAAAAAAAAAAAAAAAAAAAATGTCAAAGTTTAATCCCTATAACTTTTTAACAAGGCACTTCCAGAACCTATGCTCACAGAATTTTTTTTTTTTCGTTTCCAAATTCAACTTCCTATAAGATCCCGCAGTTTCATTAACCTGGACTGGACCACCCTGTATATGAATACCAATAACATCGATTTATTTTTAAACGTAGCGTTTCGAAGGAAATGCTCGATGAAGCTCGTGCTATTCGTGCACATGAGAATATCGATAGCCGTTTGACGGTTTAAGAAATCCGTGATCGCGCGGCGGCCAGAGATTGGAATCCCTTTCACGTCGGGAATGCTGCGCGCATAACCCTTGCCGCGAGGGAGCCGCAAGGCGATGCAGCAGCGCACACACGTTTCGGAGAAATCGCAGAATCCGATACCCTCACCCCCCCGAGCATTCCACCGAGATGATTGTCGGGTGCTATATTGAGTCTTCCTCGGAAGACTTCCTTATCGCGAGGAGACGCGACGGAACGTTAAAACAGCGACGGCGGGGAGGGGGTGGAGGGGGGGGGGCTATCTTTGACCGAGAGCGCGTCGAGTGCGAAGATCGTCGTGCACAGTAGCCTCCTTATGTTACCGGGAATTTAATGCGATAGCTGCCGTCACGGTCGTACAGGAATAGAATCGTGATAAGAGATAAGACGTACCCGTCCGTCGTCGCGGATCGATGTGTACGGTTTCAATGTCAGCGACTACAATACTTCGATTACCAAAACAATGATTTCTTTCTCCCTCCCTCCCTTGCTCCTCTCTCTCTCTCTCTCTATCTATCTCTCTCTCTATCTATCTATCTCTCTCTCTCTCTCTCTCTATCTATCTGTCTATCTATCACGATTCCTTTTCCTACATAAATCCTATATAAATATGGAATCCTATATAAATTTAAAAAAGAATTCAAGATCAAGCGACGATACTAAACATATTTTTAGAGACTATACTTTTCTTTCCATTATTTTCTATTATTTACGCGAATTATGTCATTGACATTTCATCGACAGGATTGCTGGACGAAAAAAAATAGCAGCATCCTAATCTAAATCGTATTACGATGCTTTCACACTTGGAGCAGAAAGAAAATGCGCATTCGCGGGTAAACAGTAGCCGTATCCGAATCTGGAGTACGAGATATTCGGTTGCTCGTTATCATCGGAATGATAACGTCTCGATAATCGCGCTTCTCGCATTCCTGCCACGATAAGATAACGCGGCGATCACTCGTGACTCAATTTCGCTCGCTCGCCGATCTGATCCGCGTATATTATTATGCAGAAAAAAAAAAAAAAAGGGAAAATAGAATAAATACCGAGCCTTTCGAGATGACATGAGCGTATCGTGCCAACGCAGTTTCCAGCGCGCTTAAAACTCTCACTCGCTGAAAACTGATAAAGTCAGTTGGCGACAAATTACACCGAGCTATATAAACCGACACGACGAATGTCATCGTCAGGATATCCATCCTACTCGCGCGTTGCCAATGATATAATTTTTCTCTGACGTCGGACGTCGAACTCTCTTAGTCTGCGTTCCCCACGCGCCGGGCCTCTTAAGGCCCACGCAAGGCAGGCGCGCAACGTATCTAAGGTCAATCTGCAGAGGTTAAAATCGTTGGGAAAGTTTGGTATACAAAGTCGTGGTATAGCCGCTACCATTTAAATGAACGAATTTGCATGAAAATTTATAATCAGCTGTTTACCTGTCAATTTCAAACGAGTCACGTGCGCGCGTCCATTGACATAATAAATAAAATAATAATAAATAATGGGTTAATTTTTTGCGAAAATTTCTCAAAATAAGCGTTTCGTTTAATGAATCATTTTTATTTAATTTTACATTTCATGCGCAGAGAGTTCCAGTATCTAAACATTTCGAAATTTTTGAAAAAAGATTTAAAAATATCAAAAAGATCTTTAATAATCCAAAATCCATAATGGCTAAACAAATTTTAAACCAAAATTTATCGCAAATTTCCCTTTGACTTGATTCAATACAAGCAAAAAGAAGCGAAAACATTTTCTTTTTGCATATCTAACGAGACCACGCTCTTGACGTTCCAAAATTCCAAGCTGCAAAGAGAGAGAAAAAGACAAAGAGAGAGAGAGAGAGAAAGAGAGAAAACATGTGCAATAAAGAGACGTTAAGACAGAAGCACACCACAAAGAGAGTTCGAGAAAGAGAGAAAGGTGAAAATGGAGAGAAAAAAAAAAAAAAAAAAAGAGAGAGAGAGAGAGAGAGAGAGAGAGAAGACGAAGGAGGCGAAGAGAGAGAGAGAGAGAAGTGCGAGAGTACGTCGCAGGGAAGCGTGAAATTCCGTCGGATCTCTAAAAATAGTCGCTTAAAAAAAGGCAGAATAACACGAGTACGCGTATATATATCTGGTCGCCGAGTAAAAGCGTAGGCCTATTTATGTATCGCCCGGTAGAGATGGAATCCCGATCCCTTCGCATGGTCGTTAACATTGTTTGTCCCTGGGGAAGGAGTGCTATAGGAATGTGAAAAGCCACGCCAGCATAAAACGGCATGCACAAGCGCGGTGGCCGGATCTTTCGCGGTTAATACACCGAATCGAAATCCTCGCAAATGAAATGACAAAGCGGCCGAGGTATTTCGCGGGATGCATTCTTGGGGGGGGGGGGGCGGGGAAGGGGGGGGGACGAATAAAACAAGAAAATCTCGGAACACCGAGTCGTGAAAAAAGAGCTTTTAGTCGAGCGATTCTTCTTTTTTTTTAAGCGTGTAGATAGCAAAATATTGATAATTTTATAATTTTTGTTATGGAAATGTTATAATTTTAAATCATGATAAGGTTTTAAACCTTATCATAATTTAAAATTATAACATTTTTTTTAACTCATAACGTTCTTAAAACGAGGGAATTAATGATAAGGGGAATGTTTCAGCCAATGGCACAATACCGATGAGAGAGTAAAACTTTTTTTTCCGCCCCGGTATGTGGGAATTTCGCGGGGCATACTCTCAGGGTTCACCTCCTGAGAAAGATAAAAATAATTGTGTAGGGCCCCGGGAAGAGTGGAGCGTGCAAAAAGGTGTACGCTGCTGGCACGAGTAAATTTGTGAGAAGAACGAGCGGATGCATTCAATTGGCGATGCTCGAAGAATCTCGAAAATAATAAGAATAATATATCCTTGTTGGCGGGAGAGACGTCATTTAAAATTAACCGGATAACAAAAAGGAAATGAAATGAAATAAAGTAAAATAAAAATATGAAAAATATTTAAACGATAGATTTAAAAAATCTCTACGATACAATACAGGATAAAAAAAAAAAAAAAAATAAAAAAAAAGAAAAAAAAATAAAAAAAAAACGAGGAATTTAAAAACGCCGACAGCGGAAATAAAGGATTATACGAGCATCTCCGGCGGCGCGAAAGAGGAGCAGCATCATCCCGACGGGTTTAGAGAGGAGACGAACGGTAGCATATATATCCGCTCGTTCCGGCTCCATCGTACGCCCTCGGCAATCCTCGTGACTCCTCGGTGCGTCACTTTGTGGACCGCCTGGGGGCCCTACGCGAGCGTAACACGGTAGCCACTATAGCCAAAAGGGTCCCATGGTGCGAGTTACGCGAAACTGAGAGAAAGAGAGACAAGTGGAAAAATAAAGAAAGATGGGCGGGTAAGGCAGGACAGAGAGAGAGAGAGAGAGAGAGAGAGAGAGAGAGAGAGAGAGAGAGAGAGAGAGAGAGAGAGAGAGAGAGAGA
>JBCAUJ010000016.1:5054450-5069332 GCA_038406275.1 Cataglyphis albicans | reverse complement strand
TTATAATATGTTAAAATTATATATATATATATATTATTAAAAAAAAAAATTAATAAAAAAGAACAACTTTATAAATAGCGAGAATTTCAAGTTAAAGAACATTTTATTTTGCTCTTTTCATTTTATTTAAAAAATATTTTTGCTCGATCGAAATTATCGATAGAAGAAAAATGCATGCCTAAACCCATATGTGACGTAACAATGCAGATATATGAATTCTGATCGATTCTCATATCGCAAGATGAATATCTGACCAAGTTCTCGGCGCGCACACTTTCTCTCTCAAAAAATCAAGATAGTAGAAATAGAATAAAAACTTACGATTGACATGATTGATGTAGTAAGCGCCCACGTGCTTATCGTAGGCCTCCTCCCAGCCGAGGGGAAGCTCGTTTCCAATACAATCCGCGAACGTTTGCGGTTTAGTAAACCTATAACAATAAACAGAAAAAATTTTTTTACAAAATATTATAATTTTTTTTTCTTTTTTCATTCTACTGATCAATTTTCGCGCCGATATCTTTTCATAATTAATTCGTCCTTTTAAAAGAAATCAGATTGTCTAGTATTGAATTAACTAAGAGTAAGTTAACTTAAAATGAATTATTGTCGAGATATATTCAATTATAAATTATAAATAATCGTGTCGCAAGTCATTAACCGAAATAATCCTAAAGTCGTATTCATTAGCGGAAAGAAAAGAATGCGAGGATGTATGACTCGCTTTCCGGAAATCGCCGATTGTAAGTAAAATGCGTATATCATGTCACGTTGTGTCATCAATGGCATGTAAGAAAAAAAAAAAAAAAAAAGGACAATAATACATAACGTTCTTATTTGTTCGTATGACATTTATGATAATTCTTCGTTTTATATTTTTGACAAGTCAATTTTTAATTTAATATTGCGAGGCCGAGAATCAAAATCGGTAATGACTCATTATGAGTCAGTATAAAAATACACGACTGTCGTGGTGCTTGGAAATAAAATATGTTTAACATAATCGCCCCGGTAAATTTTTTCACGCAGAATCATTTCCTTTCCATGCGCGCGCAAAATTTTTTTAATTTGTATCATAAATCTAATTGAAAATCATCCGTGTTTCATATTATCTTAATTGCAAAAATTTCATTAATTCACTAAAATCGTTCTCAAAAAGATAAAAAAATTGATTTTTAATTTATAAGACGCTTACATTCGTAAAATAGCCAATTGGACTCGAGCTACACTTAAAATAATAATTGTTAATTCAAATCTATCATCTAAAAAGTTAAAGATAATAAAAAATCAATTTACTGTAATCAAAATATAAAGATATTGAATATCTAAAAAAAAAATATGGAAAAACACTTATTTTTCTTATAAAAAAAAAAAAAAACTGCTGTTAAAGGAACTTGCGATTCGCATAATATCGTAAAAAACTTATATTAACAACAATTTGCCGGAAAACGAGCGGGGGAGGGAACGGAACGCGAAAGTGCTCCGCACTTTCGCTTCCGTCCACTCTGTTAGTTCGACGGCGACGTACGAGGAATTTCGCGCGGGGGGCACGTGCTTTCGTTGGATCCACACGGATCGGCCCGCGGACTCGTTAAACTTTGCCGCAAGTCGCTCCAACCTTGGCATACCGTCCGTCGTAGAGCCGTCGTAGTCGAATGCGTAGCGCACACATTCAGCGTTTCATTTATCCTTCTCTCTCTCTCCCTCCCCGTCCCTTCCACCTCGCCTTCCCCCTCGGGCCGTTCCCCGAGTGCCCTCGTGTCGCGATGTACGCTCCTGACCTTCTTCTTTTCTCTCTCTCTCTCTTTTTTTTTTGCCCTCTCCTTCTCTCCCTTTCTGTTTCCCGTCGTCATAGTAGGACAGAATCGCCGGTAAGGCCAAGGGCACGCCGAGACCGTGAATCATGCGACAGAAAGGAGATTAAGGAAATTGTCCATGAAAACGCGTAATGAAGCGAATATGTAGAGAGAGAGAGAGAGAGAGAGAGAGGGAGGGAGGGAGGGAGGGAGGGAGGGAGGGAGTCTACTCTATTTTATATTAAAATTTCGATATATAGTTTTTGCGAAAGAAATCAATACAAAATTAAATAACGGCATCAGAAAAACTATCTGTCAAAAAATAAAAAGTATTTCTAATTTGTATGCCGAGTATGCTTTTGGAATTGCAAAAGGACGAAACTATAAACTGATCTTGTATTTTAATTCAAAAAGTTCCATGTAAAAGATATCGCGCCGATTGTCGATTTGGAGATTTGCAGGAAAAGATATTACGGACGCGTGAGTTTTAGGTGAAAAAAAAAAAAAAAAAAAAATTCACGTATCGCAATATTAAAAGAAATGATTAACACTAATACTCGCCGAAAGAATACCCCGCGAGTGAAATAACAAAGTAAAACGAGGAGACTATATTTGACAGTTAAATCTGTCAAATATTTATTCAGCTTGTTTGCCACGTGGTTTCTCTATCTCTATTAATTCAATTAAAGGCTAGCGTATGAAGAGATCAAATTTGCTCCGTAATTAACGTAATAACGTCTTCTTTATAGACGCTAATTGATGATGATTAATAACGAAATATGTTGCATCGGATGAGTCGGTTCGAGCGAGGAAGATACGGCAAGAACTAAATTAAGGCGTCCCGTGTTATACATACATATATCCTCTCATGCCACGTCTACGGAAATCGAAATCAGATACTCCGAGAGACATATTGTTCAACATTCCGACTCGCAGCGGAATCCGCATAACGCTTTGTCAGTTGCGTGAGTGACATCTGATTATACCGCCTTCTTCATTTTTATTTTCTTCGCGCGGCGCACGCGCGCGCTACATAATAATCGATCGTTATTTAAAGGACGATTACGTAAACTGGGTGTTAATACTCAATTAGTATTTCACAAAGATGCGATTATCGCAAAAAAAAGCCATCCTGGCATCCTTAATCAAATTTTTTTTCCCCCAAATAAACGGTGAAGAGCGAATTTATCGAATTTTTTTATATATACTGGGTGTCCCAGAATTGCCTGACAAACTTCAGATAGTTATAAAGGTCTTCATATCTGAAGTTTGTCGGTCTAATTTTAAAACACCCTGTATAAAATTAATAAAAATACAGCGTACGTAAAACAAATACGTATTATAATCCCAAACGTATTTTGTATTGCGCCATAAAAAAAAAAAAAAAAAAAAAAAAAAAAAAAAAAAAATGAAAGGTTAAAATTATGTCGTCAGCTTTGGAGAAATTAATTTAATCGAGATAATTCATCATCGCGCGTGGCGTTGCGAAGAAAATTGCTCAACGGCGACCCGTAAACAGACATTTGAGCGTATGATTTCCTGTTACGCTGAAATTCCAAAGATCAGCCGTCACTCGGCGCGTCATTCCCTCCTTTTCTTTTATCGCGTATACATAACGTGTACGATAAAAAGAAATTCGCGGAAAAAAACGCCAATCCAAGTTTATAACCGTCTCCTATCCCCACTCCTTCTTCTCCCACTCCGGTCGGACGACTTCTCGTGGATATTTGCGCGATGACGAGGCCCCTCCCCCATCCAGCGTCATTAGGTGGATCCATGACATGGGCGCTCCAATTCGCGACAGATATTGTGTAAGCCCGATAACGTGTTTGTTTTCACGAATCGCCGCGAAATCTGTTAGCGCGTTGCTCAGAATCACTCAAGGCCGAAGAGCATTCTTTTTCGCACAGCACGCATATATAATTACCTCGCGTGCGATCGCGTGAAACGTGCTGCGATTTTATTTTTAGACGCTTGCAAAGATTTGCAATTTGTCGAAATTCTTCGGTCTTAAGAAACCATACAATTCCGATGTGTGTTTCGATTATCCCTGGCAATTAAGAATTAAAATTCAAAATTAAAGTCGCGAGATGAAAAAGTCGGACAATTTTATTCGCGCCTACACTCATTTGCATTTTTTGCAACGCATTTCGTTGAAAATTCTTTAAGGAAGTGGCCTCGCAATTAAGCCCCGGCGTGTCGCGTGATAAAATTTAATTATTCTAAATTCGTCGAGGAGGGCCAGATGTTAATAAAAGAGTGCGATGATTCAACAATAGCGCTTTGTACCGCGAACAATTGATGAAGTAGGGTAAATGAGACATTATGCGATGAGTGTTCAACGAATGCGCAAACACTGTCTCAATGTAGCGGAGCAGAAAAACGACTCGTTATCGGTGTAATTAAATTGAAACTTTAGACATAGATCAAGGACAGACGATGTGCCGTTATACGCTCTTACAATTTCATCAAAAATAGCTCATCTCATTTTTTTTTTTTTTTTTCAGCATGCTAGTGTGATCTGTCAAAATAGGTATTATTTAATGATAAGCTATCTAAAATTAGAATTTGTGTTAACATATAATTAGGTAATTAAAAATAAAGCATTAAAATTAATTAAATAATTAATTAAAAAATATATCATAGAAGAGTAATTGTGATTGAGAATAAAGTAAAATATGAGAAGAAAATAAAATATAAAAGTAAATTTGAATAATAAAGCAAAAATTAGTTTCTATAAATTAAAAAAAAAAAAAAAAACTTTATTATAATACTTTATTAATATTTATTTTTACTATTAATATATATATCAAGATATCATACATTTTAATGAAAAAAAAAATGCTCATACAGAATACAAGCGCAATTAAATAATTTTCTTACTCAAATGCGACATTCGTAACACGAGTGTCCGTAGAATAAGGCACATTTCCGACTTCGTGCATGAAATTCCTAGATCGCAATCCGTCGCGTGCATACCTGTGCATTGCATACGAAGGAAACAATAGGCTCGCGAGACAGATTACAGTAATATTCCTGTCGTTCTCGGCCGTTTACGAAAGAACGCCTACGAAGTCTTTTCGTGAATGTCGCAAATCCCAAGTCTAACAGCAATGGAAAGTAGAAACTCGTTTTGTGTGTTGAGGAATAGAAATCGAAATTACTGTCTTTCGGACGTCACTTTCTTGTTAATCATGCCAACAAGAGAATTGAAAAGCTTGTCGTAGAGTAATAAAATAAAATAAAACGAATCGATAAATTGCAGTAAACTAATGTTCACGATGATAAAATTATATGATTAAATTTTTGTACTCTCATAAATATATTTGAATACAATTGTCATCAGTTCAACACATGTGTAACGAACGCGAAAGTTTTGAGAAATAAAAGCTAACGTTATTTCATAAAAAAAAAAAAAAAAATCATCAGAATATTTCTTGCATGACTAAGCTAAAAAGGAGTCGTAAATTCGAAGCGCGAATATGCATTCCACACATCCGCCGAGACATAATCTCTTGGCGTGAATATACGAGATGACACTTAACGTCATGCTTCGAACATCGATCGAGCCCATTGGTGTCACTAAAATGTACATATTTTTGTCGCTCTCCGTAAACGACGACGGATGATACCATAAAGAGCAACAGTTGTATGCTTCCAAGACAAAAATTATTTATATAATTTGTAAGAGGTATTTGATAATTAATAATTGTAAAAAAGTATTTATATATTATTACAAGTTGCACACTAAAAAATTATCATGGAATAGAAGGAAGTCTACCCAAAGGCTTGTGAAAAAATTATCTGAGAATTTCTCTGATTTTTTAAATAATTTATTCAAAATTTCAGATAAAATTAAAGAATTTTTGAATGTAATTTTTTTAAATAAATTTTTGTGTGTGCATTTTTTAATGCTTTTCAGTCATACAAATAAATCATTGAAATTTTAAATTAAATTAAATTAAATTTAAGAATGTACTGAGAAGACTTTTATAGGATAAGCATTTTTAATTAGCATAATATTTTCATTTTCCATCATTAATTGTAAGAATTACAAAGAAATACAAGAAAAATGTGTACTCAATATTGTATTCAGTATCTTTGCTAGGAACGTAAAAAAAAAAGATGTATATTTATAATATATTTGATTATAATATATTTGAAATAAATAATTCACAATCATTGCCCAATCAAATTATCGATGCTTGCAATATAAGAACAAAATGAAAGAATTTTTGCAAAAAATTCGAATAAAATTTCACGAAAATTTTTCGTTCCAGATAAAAAATGAAATCCTTCAGAACTCCAGTTTCTCTAGATTTTCCCAGATAGTAGATAGAACCGCGTCAAAAGGCGACGCACAATCTCCGAATTAGTTTCTCAAGGGAAACTTTTCCGAAAGAGCCAGTTTAGAATCTCGCGAGAGCTCGCCTCGACAGGTGTGGCGTGCCTTCTCGTTGGCTAAGGTGAAACACGGCCCTGAATAATGCGGGGCGCGCGCGTGCATTTATGCGTGGGCATGCGGCTCGCGTGCGTGGGTGCCTCTTCGGCTACCTGGCTCTGCCCCAAGGGCACTGCTCGCGTTGTACATTAGCGAACGCGCGCACGTATATCGGGATATCGCTCACGTTTTCGCACTCTTGCCTTGCGGCGCATCGTCGCGCCGAGGCCACCTGAGAGCGAAGCGCGATCCGTCCATCGATCGAACTTTAAAGGAGAAAAAAAGACGAGCGAAACGAGATGCTGGCAGAGTTATGCCAGTAATGAAGAAACACGAGGCAACAAGAGAGAGAGAGAGAGAGAGAGATCGTCTAGGAATGCCCGCCGTGCATCTGGAACGAGGTTGAAGCGCGAGAAACGCACATTTTACGCACCGATTTGCTTTGCTATACGCACTTTGTAGACGATCACGATTTTGCTTATAAATAAAAAGAAATTATGTTATTCATTACGTTATTCACAATTTCTCGGTATTATTTTTCTCATTATTTTTCTAGAAAATTAAAACAATTATTTTGTATAATAGTTTTATAATTAAAATATTTTTATTTAAATAATAACAAAAGAGATCAATTTCACAGCACAAATTTTTATTCATTTTTTTATATCATTATTTTAGTAGGATATATTTGTATAATTTCTTTTTTATCATCTTCGAAATTTAAAAATCTGTAAATTTTTATTAAGGATTTATATAGAGGATATCTGTCCGAAGTTTGTAAAAAAATTCCCTATACATTTCCTGATTTTTCAGGTAATTTGTTCAAAATTTCAGTTCAAAATTAGAGAATTTTTAGATGGAACCTTTTAAAATAAGTTTTTTTTTTTGCGCGTTTTTTAATGCTTTTTACTGATACAAAGGAAAAATAAACTACTTAAATTTTAAATATTAAATTAATCGAAAACCTGAATGGCTTTTGTAAGATGAGATGACTTTTCATTTGCGCAATATTTTCATTTACCATCATTAATTAATAAAAATGTGTACTCAATATTGAATATTCCGTATTTTTTGCTATGACAATGAACATATGATCAAAGAGATAAAGATATATATTTGAAACATATAATTCACAATCACTGGCCAATCAGACTGTCACTGCTTCGAAAAAAATTTCGAATAGAATTCCCTGATTTTTCCAGGTAAAAACGAAATCCTTGAGAATTCCAGGCTTCCTAAGTTTCTCCGAAGAATAGACACATTTCTTAAATTCATTAACAAAGCCCTGGATGTGCAAGATATATTCCTTGCACCGCAAGCATCCCTTACACAGACGCGATCTCGACTAATTGCGTATACGAGTGACAGTGGTTTACGGTAAAGCGCGTAGCTGCATAAAACGTAAATTGTAATTGCAGCTAATGATAGTTTAAAATACTTTTAACGGCGTAAATGGCCGTTTTGTCGAGGACACAACTGGTTTTGCCATGGCGTTTATGCCGGGGCGTAAAGATTCCGAGAAGAAAATAATGGTACTCTCTCTCTCTCTCTCTCTCTCTCGACTCCGCAGGAATCCGTTTGCCTTCGTCCTTCGGTATGCGGCCGTGTCTCACGACGCAGGAATGTATCGAATTTCCAAATTTGGAAGCACCCTGCCCCGCAATTCGTGCCACGCGTACATACATACACACACACACACACACACACACATATATATATATATGTTGTGTGTACGCAAAATATTAGCCGCGTCCGCTTCAGCGTAACTCGCGAATGTTTGCGTCACGAAACATGCGTCGCTTGGACCTAAAATAGCGCATATATTCTCCGAAAATAAGTTATTCCTTTAAGGGCGTATCAAGTGTCCACGGTAGATTGGAAACGTAAATCGCGCGTAATGTGCGAACACGTCCGCGTCATAAAACACGTGTTTCGCTTTGACGTGGAGTAATAATGACGCGATGTATCGAAGTGTAGGGTAATTTCATGCAGGCTGAGGGAAATTTTTTTAAACAATAACAATACCCGATGGACGGATTGTGAATTCGCGTGCATTGTGTGCACGCGGGCGTATAAAATATTTGCAATAATAAATTTTGCGTGCCGGGGCGCGCACGTGTTCGTCGTCGCGTTGACGCCCGGAGGGTCGATCCTGCCAACACATGATCCAAAAATATTTGGCAGCGAAATCCTTTCCGAGCTCGTACGAGCCAGATTTACGTCACGATTTGCGCGCGTTGTATCGGGAGACGTAACACAGCGTTTAGCACGGTGAGGGAAATGGAATAATAAATGCTATAAAAACAAGATGCATAACAGACACGCTATGATAAATACCTGTTAAGAAAAATGCGAAAAAATATTTTACATAGTAATGATGATGACTAATATGCATCGATTAATATAGATTGTCATTGCGTCTTAGCACTCAGCATGTGTCAAATCGTTGTAAAAAGCCGCATGTAATAGTAATGCAATTTAGATAAATGATACGTTGATATAAAGCAAATTGAAGGAATATATCCATTAAATTTTCTCGAAAAATAAGTAGATTTTCTAGATTTTTTTCCAGCGCAACGACCTAATACAATTTTTTAATTTTTTATAATATTAATATAATATTATTAAGTACTTAAATAAAAGTTTTCAGCTTGAATAATATTTTTTTTTATGCACACGTGCATGAAAATATAAGTCAGCAAATATTCGCAAACTTGAGAAAAAAAAATGTTTTTTTTTTTTAAACCAAAAATTTTTATTTTAGATAATAATATTATATTAAAATTATCAGAAAGTTGAAGATTTTTATTAAGTCGTTGCGCTGCAAAAAAATTTTTTAAATGTACTATAATTATGTATAAACGATTTATGTGGAATATATATTGCTCGTAAATTTATTTCATAAAATTCAAAAACAAATGTATCGTTTACTCTTCCGATTAATTAAAGCGAGATGGAGTTGCGAATAATAGATGACATGATAAACGCCTTAGGGGTCCGCTACCGAATGGAATGCGAAGGACGACATACCGAGAAGGCTGACGGAGAAGGGGAGGGGTCAGGAGAGAGAGAGAGAGAGAGAGAGAGAGAGAAATCTTTCTAAACACAGACAACGAGCAGATGCAGCGCACCCGCGATCGCAATCGGCCGCGTGCGTACGTGCCTGCGTATCATGCCACGCAACCAGCTCTCTCTCTCTCTCTCTCTTTCCCTGTCTGAGAAAAGGAGAGACTTACAGAGAGACGAGAAATAAACGGAAGAGGATAGGTGGATAAATTTCGAGGAACGAAATTTTGAGATTTCGTCGAACGAAAAGCGATACATGGAACGGCTCTGTGCCGCTGTTGTTTCGACACTACGTAAATGAAAACAGGAACAAATGGCGATTAATTGCGGGTGCGCAATCGCGATTTCGAAGACCCTTTCGAAGTAGAAAAAAAGAACGAAAGGATTTTAGATTTCCACCGATTCACTCTTTGATTATTCCGTCCTCGGATTATTCGATTTGTCAAACTGTCAAACTGTCAAGCTGGATAACAAATTGTTGTACAGTTGAAAAATTCGTGTTAAATTTAACAGATATCACGTGTCCCAAACGACACAAATTCTTGTGTTGATTTAACATAATATGGATATGTTAAAAAATGACACTAATATTATATCAATATTTAAATGCAAAATGAATGCAAACTTCATAGTAAATTGAAATAAATTTTGTGTAAAATCAACATATTTTTAATGTTGAAATTAATTTGGAAAAATGTTATTGGTGATCCGCATTCACTCTCACTCCTAGAATAAAATCAACATTTTTTTTTTTTCTAAATTTTGACAGATGAATCCTATCATTAATAATACGGAGCATGTCTATTGTGTAAAATTAAAAATAAATGCACATTACATTATTTTTATACTTTTTTCAGTTTTTTAAATAATTTAATATTCAAGTTTAATTAACACATCAGCAATATGTAAAATTAATACGTAAATATGTTAAATATTTAATACAAAAATTATAACCAGCACATTTTTTAATTAAAAAACAAATTTTCCAACTGTATAATCATTAATGAGATTTAAAACACAATCTATTATTTAAAGATAAGAAAAATCACTAAACTACTTATATGTCTAATATAATATAAACATACTTCACAAAATTATCTATAGAGTAACGTTTGTAAAACAGATATTTAAATATGTAGATTCTCTCTCTCTCTCTCTCTCTCTCTCTCTCTTATTAATAAGAAATATATTAATGAGAGAAAAAAATTATATGAAGTTTTTCAAATGATACGTATTGTGTCATTTTAATTATTTTTTATTATTTTTGTATCTATAAAATTGATGAATCTTCTTTAATATTGTTTAATATTAATTTAATTTAGCGGTACTTTCAAGTTAGAGAAATAATTTCTCATAGAAATAATTAATGAAAATATTCTCACAAATGTGATAATAACATACCTTATATTTTCGATACGAAAGATTAATATCTCCGCGCGCCAATCAAAGAATGTGAAAGAAACTAAAAGCGAGCGAGAGAGACTATTTTTAGATCGGTTGCAGGTATGTTATGTACCGGTTAGCCCTGTAAGAGATGGTCTCATTTACACAATAGTAAACGCACAGCTACGCACATGCGTACGTGAATCAAAAATTTTTGCTCGCAAAATTCTTTTTATCTCGATATTAATGAATGAATATTAGATATAATTCTTAGAGGAAATTGAATTTAGGGCAAAAAATATTTTTTTCGTTGATTTTCTTTTCAAAATTAAACGAAATTAATGTAATTTAATTTTTTATTTAATTACTCATCAAATTTATCTCGTTATTTTTTTTCAAATTAATTAATTTTTGAAGTTATCTTTAAAAATCACCAAAAAAGCCTGATTTCTCGAAGTTTATTAGCTACAACTTTTTAATAAAGTGCTTCAGAAACTTTTTTGTTCAAAATTCAATTTTCCTGAAGCTTCATTGGCCTGAAACACCCTGTATACATTCCTAGTTTCTCCTTTTATTTGAAACTCATCTCATCTCATCGTCACGTTTCAATAAATGCTGATAAGACACTGCAAAGGGAAATATTGTGGCTGCGATTTTAAATCGATTCCTTTTCGATGCAATTGGAAAGTCTCGCTACCCCTGGAGCCTATCCACGCTGTGCTCCTCGCCAGACATTCCTCCGAGAAGATCGAACGATCGTTCGTTATCGCGTGTAAAATGATCACGCTGTTTACAAATGCATCGCGCCACTGCCAGACGACTCGGAGTAAAAAATTCGCGTATTCCGATATTTTTACGCCGTCTACGAATCTCGGCGTTCGCATTATCGCGACCCTCCTCCTCCTCCTCCTCCCCCCCTCAACCCCCCCTCAACCCCCCCTCCCCCGACCCCCCTCTCATCCCCGCGGGTCTCCGTTGTGCGTAAACCACGAAGAGATATATGTTTCGCCGGGCGAACATTTCGCGGCGTTACCCCCACCGGCACTTTTACGAGGTAGCAATCGTAAATCATTTTCTTTTTTCTTTTTTCTTTTTTCTTTTTTTTTTCGCGCCGCGAAACGACAGCTTACAAATTGGCCAACAAAACAAGTTCATTCCGAAGTGGCTTAGGCGTTTAACCAAGGGAAAGGGCAGGCCGCATTAACGGGGGGGACGGGGGAGGGGGGAGGGGGGGAAACAGTAAACCGTAGAAAATGAGCGAAATGATGTCTCTTTTTATTACGCTGCTACTGTTGTTCCGAAAATATAATCCCACCCTCAATTGGATTTACTGTACGTCATATAATTATTTTATATGCATCGGTACCGTTTCACAAGATCAGCTGACTTTTAAAGAAAAGATAACTTTGATAATTATATTTCAAGTTCATTGATATTTTGTTATAATTCAAATTATATGTTTCTTTCTTGTGCGCATATACTTTTTATTTTGAAACACGTATGCATAATTCTCTTTTGGTTTATAAATTTTCGATACGTGTCGTTACGATAAAGAATCGGTTGAATGAGATGACAGAATGTATTTTCTACCTACGTACCGATACATTGTTGTCTGCGGCATAATTTTTTCAGCGAGCAAAAATTACGCATTTTTCAATGGATATTTGAGTTTTACAAGTTCAGGATGCCGACTCAAATTTTGGAAAAAATCCCTGAGAATTCCCCGATTTTCCAGATATTTTTGATCTAAAATTCCAAGTAAAAATTTTTAAAATAAAAAATTTTTTACAATAAAAAATTTTTTATTGTACGCTCTTCATTCATATTAAAAAAATACAAAGCTATTTAAATTTTAAGTGCTAGATTTAAAAATGTATTAAAAAAAAAAAAAAAAAAAAAAAAGTAATCTCAATAAAATTTCATGAGAATTCCCTGATTTCTCCAAGGTGCAAAAAAATTCCCTGAGAATTGTTTTTTTCCAGGGAGGTGACATCCTGCAAGTATAACCGGGACAATATGAACGCTGTGAATTTTCAACGTACCATCTCGATTCGCGAGATCCGACGACAACGACGACGACGACGACGGTGGTTCGATTTTCGCGCACCGAGACCCGAGCCTGATCGCCAGATTTCTCGCGTTTTTCAGCGAGGCGAGAGAGCGGCCCTGGCGGATGGAATGCGGGCGCGGCGAGTCCCGGCGAGTCCTCGGCGCATTGCGCGGCATATATGCTATGGATATATACGCGTACTCGCGCGCGAATACACAGTGTCGGGTGTGTTAAGCGGTGCTCACACACGCGCCTTCGTCCTCGACGTAAAGCGCGATTCTCTTCTGACCTCCCGCCGCCTCCCCCCCCCCTCTTCTCTCTCCGCTCCTCCCCCCACCTCCTCACGCTCTTCGCAAGCTCCTTGTAAATATTTTTCAAGTGCTCTCGTGAAATGAGATTCGATCATTGCGGGTGTCTATTATAATCTTGTAAAAATATTCCCTGATCTCTCTCCTAGATATTTTTGTTCAAAATTTCAAGTCAAGAAAATATTGTAAAAATTTATTGATGTAAGTTTCTAAAATAAGTTTCTTCAGCTACACATTTTCTAATGTTTTTCATTCATATGAAAGAAATATGTAAAGTTTCTTAAAGATGTTTCGGCTGTATAATAGTAATGAAAACCTGTCAAAATTGGAAAAAAAAAAGAAAAAAAAGAAAAACAATATTTCTTATGTTTATACGGTTTGATAAATCAAATAAATAAATCCGGATTATAAAAAGAATTAAAATATCGTTTTTCGTAAAAGAAAATAGTTGTAATTAATATTTTTCCTAATTTATGATAAAAATTTTTAATCCGTCCTCTAAAATGAATTGGAAGAAACAAAGAAAAACGATTTTGCAAAAAGAAAAAAAGATAATATTTTTCTATAATTTTTAATAAATTATTTTTAAACGAATAAATGAATGTAAATGAAGTTTTGCACAAATATTTATTAGAGTTTTTTTTTTTAATATATATGAAATTTTTTATTTCGTTGCTAAATTTGTCAATAAACGAAAATCTACGAAATTTTGTGTCAATGTTTTGACATATGACACATCTCAGTTTCAAGTGTTACAAATTGTCCTGGAAAAAAAAAAAAAAAAAAAAAAAAGCTAAATAACTTTCGCAAGATAAGTATTTTTCATTTGAATATAAATTTTTTTTTCTTCACTAAAAATTACAATAATCACAGAAGATTTTTTAAAGAAATTTCTCGAATATCAATAAAATTTCATGAAAATTCCACGATTTTTCCAAGTAGAAAAAAATCCTTAAAAATCCCAATTTTCCGTGTTTCTTCAGGGAGTAAAACATCCTGTTCAAAGATTCGTCGCACACTTTAAAGATTAAGCTCGCCGAAAACTCGTGTCCCTGACGATGAGAGGAGATAATTATATGAATGCATCTCTGTAATACCACACATTATTCGAAAGACAAAATTCATAAATTCTCGTATCGTTATACATTTCCAAGAGGAAGATAAGTGCTTAAAAAAGGAAAAACCTTTGCCACTCTTTCAGTCTAAAAGATCTCTCCGCGAACTTAATTTCGCAGGAAACATTATACCGTTCGGTCAGTGCGAGGATAGATTTTCATAGACACATAGCGGGATCGCGACGAATGTGAAGAGGATCGCGAGATAGAATTACACGGGATCGTAGATTTATACGTAAGATCACGGGGACTATCAACAATGCGGTATGATATATATATATATATATATATATATATATATATATATATACGAAAAAGGAAAATCTGTATGTCGATTCGAAGAATATTGCTGGTATGCGGAGACTATCGCTTAAAAGGCTGATAACAGTATCAGGGGGCGGGATGCTTTTTTAGAGAATAGTGATAACAGCTGTTGTTAATCCGCAGTTTAATTTAGCGCAGAGATTTTTTCAGGACATTGTTATCGTTAGATAACGCGCGAGCTCTTGATAAAGGATTCCACGTTATCCTCTAAATTCTAAATAAAGATCGTAAATGATAAAATGCAAAAAGTCTCTACAGTCGGAGATAACTAATAGAGATACATTTGATAACGACAATTCTAATCGATTTTCATTTAAGAGATATAATAAATAAATTATTTAATAAATAAACCTTTCAAAATTTAAAAAATTGCATTTTAAAAGCATATCTTGCATATAT
>JBCAUJ010000016.1:5038993-5050225 GCA_038406275.1 Cataglyphis albicans | reverse complement strand
CTCTCTCTCTCTCTCTCTCTCTCCCACCGCCGGTAAGCCCGTGTGTCTCTGACCGCTGTGCGCGAAACGAGGAGGGAGGAGAGGAAGGGGGAGCGCAGCGGGAATAGACGAACGTTTTGCCCTTTCGATAGTTTCGAATATTTGCCGCTACGCCGCTCGAATGGCGCCACTATACGACTCGTAGGCGCAGGTGCATCTCCGGACTTTCGAGTACGAAATACAGCGACGAGAAGGATGTCGATGGTTCTCTGACAGAGTGTAAAAATCTGTAAAGCTGAAAGAATTAGAAATTAAACCATTATTTTTTCGAATCTAAGAAATTTATTTTCCTCGTTGCTCTGGGATTCAATTTATATCCCTTGTTCAGGCACCATTCGCTAACTAAATAACGAATTATATGTCGTTATATCAGTTGTCATTGGGCGTTTGTTAAAATAAAATTGAATTGTATCGTGTACATTCGGGCATATGACAATCTTCTTGTCGCGAATCTATAAATGTGACGTGTGAAGCTGCAAAAGAATGGACTCACTCCTTAATGCAGCCCTGAACTAATCCTATCGCATGCGCAATAATCTCCGCTAATGCCACGAAGGCGTATGCGAATTTGACGTTCCAAACATGCCTCACCGATGACTTTGTCATCCACGTGACCGCAATGTTTGGCACATACACATCGCAAACACACATCCATACGTATATATATGTACATGTATAATAAATTTGGAACATATGTTTAATACGTGTTTGCTGAGGAAGTTTTAACCCCTTTGACAAGGTATTGGTAAAGTTGTGCGAATTTATTTTAATCTTGAACATAGGATATATAAATTGTGGGATATAAATATTTTTAGGAATATATAAACTTTAACGAGAGAGATGGTAACGTCCGATAGCGATACAGATTTTGAAAGCGCTGACGAAGGTCGTAACGCACCTCTCAAGGACACTCGAATAACCTATTGGACGTCGCCGACGGTCGATTCCGAGTCGGACGACGATACCGAATACGTCCAACATGCGCCTTACAAGAGTTCCAATTGGCAAAAAAGAAAGGCCGCGCGATCGAATGTTGTAACAGGTCAAGAGACAGTTGGTGATAAGGATGATAAAATTGATAGCGATGTCAAAGGTGAAGGCAATGTACATATTGCCCAGTCAGTAGAGACTTTTGATAATCAAAAGGATACGTCATCTATTGACTCAAAGAAATCACTTTCCTCAGCTCCTGCAATATCAGTAAAAGACAAAAAGGCTGAATTAGTAACGGACAGCAGTACAGTTGGAACATCAGATGATGCTATGCCTAAAGTAGAACCGCCAAAAGCTGAAAAAGCTTCTGAGAGAATGCAACAACGAAACCTGTCTCATCGATTGGGTGCAAAGAAATTGGCAATTAGAATTACAAAGGATAGCGACAATGAAAATAAAGAAGCTCAGTGTTCGAATAAGAAATCTCTAGAATCTATAAGCAAAGATTCAGAATGTGAATTACAAAAAGACAAAAAGCAACCAGCAGATGATCAATCTAAAGCAACAGGTATAAGTGACTCGCCAGAAATGGATGTACCAGAGGAATTAAAGTCAAATAAAAAATTTAAAGAAATTTTTCAGCCTGAAGGATGGGAAGGACTTGGAAACGATATTGAATTGCCCGATGATTTGATGGAAAAGAAATTAGAGCCTGTACTGGAGAAATTGTCTTTGGCAAACAAAGAACCAGAAAATTCTTTAGGAAACTGGAGTAGTTGGGGAAATTGGGATGTAACTTCGTTACTTAGTACAGCTACTGCAAGTGTTTCTACTCTGACTACGCATGTGTCTCAAGGACTTACACTTTTGGAAGGTACAATAGGAATTCAGGATCCTAGAGAACTGGCAGAAATAGAGCAAGACAAAACTGCCCCACTTGAAGGTATAATATCTAGCATAAAATTTATATAGCATTTTAATAACTCAATTGCATTTATGTACAAAGATAATAGTCAACGTATAACAATTGTCTTTGACTAAAACTTACCAATTTTATATTAATAGGTGTAGAATTGGAAACTCAAGAGAAGGAAAATCAATCTTATAGCACGTTCGGATTCGGAAATTTGATATCAGGAGTATCCTCAATTACAAAATTGGTTGAATCTACTGGCAAAGAATTTACTAGCAAAGTTATGACAGGCGGTTTAGATACATTGGAGGCTATCGGAAAGAAAACAATGGAAGTATTGCAAGATGGTGATCCTGGATTAAAAAAGAAAAGAGCCTTCTTCATGAATGAACCTGAGAAGCCAAATTTATCGCAAATTCTTAGAGAAGCAAAGGAAAAAGCCGAGGCCGAGCAAAAAACAATCGAGGAACGCCAATTGGCGAGGAAAGTACATTTTGAAAGCCTTTTTGATGATTATCAAGGACTCGTTCATTTGGAAGCTTTAGAAATATTATCAAAACAGAGCAATATGAAAATTCAGCAATATTTAATAGAACTGGATGAGAATGAATTGACTTCTGTGCAAGAAACGTTGGAAGAGATCAAACAACTTTGTAATTTGAATGATGTAGACGATGAAGATGATAAAAATAATAAAGACTTGAAGAATAAATTGCAGAATGCTTGCCACGAACTTGGTGTCGATATTACTTATGAAAAGTTATATAATGTAAGAAAATATCTATAATAACAGTAGAATTTTATTTAACATCACATTATAAACACTTGATCGATATTTTCAGGTTTGGACAGAAACGCAAAGTTATCTTGCATCTTCTTCAACACATACAGACCAGGAAATCTTTCAAAACGCTATATCGACTCTGGCACAATTTACAGCATTTTCCATAGAGAGATTTCATAAAACGGCAGAATTGCTATTAATAAAGGAACGACGTAGTACTGTCAACGAAGCTGATGCCTTGGTTCAACTTACCAATATTCTATCTGATCAGATTAACTTATTAGCCAATTCATTCTACGATACATTACATCAACAATTTGCTGAGACTGTGGAAAAACCGAATAATATTGAAACGAACTTGGAAAGGATTTCGTCAGAAGTAAGCTCTTTGTTAAATAATTCAAATAGAGCACGTAATGATAATAATACTACTGAGCTTATTTTTTTCATACAGGCTTGCAACGCAAATTCATATATTCAAGATGCCTTCAAACTTCTCATCCCTATTCTACAAGTTGGTGCAATCTGATGAAATATAAAAATATAAAAAAACTTTTTATATATATTTAATCTAGATAATTTTGTTAAATATAATTTTCGACTTAACTATTGATTATAACAATTTCGCGCTTCACAAATACTTTCTGTTTTACCCTTTTTATTCAGTATTTATATTCAAAAGAGGGACCAACTTATAAGCTCAATGTATTTACATGTTTTGTTATTAATCTTTATAATATTTTGACATTAAAACATAAAATAGATACACATATAATCACAAATAAACAAGGATATTAATATAATATAGGCAGATAATAGAAAGTTATTTTAATATATTTATGTACTTTCCCTAGAGTATTATTTCTCACTCAAAATTAAACTTTAAATATATGATAATATAAAAGTATGACAATTGATATAAGACATGGAATATTTCTAACATAAGGTATAAATTTCAATAAAAATGTACACGTTACAATGTACATTTTAATGTACAATGTACTAAAAAAAAATATTACAATGATACATCACATAATCAATACTGTTATGTAATTTTTAAACATTTGCTCTAATATCAATGATGAAGAAGAGTTTACATATGCTGAATTTGAACATAAAAAATTTTATGGGTTAATAAAAATTGGATTTATAAAAATTACCATGTCTGAAACAAGCCATCAATGTTTCCCTCTTTTATTACCAACGGGGGGTTTTTGTAGTTGAAAGTTTGAGCTGCTTCCGTTTGCTGGCAATGGTGCAGTTAAATTCATCGGCGCGTTAAAATTTAAGCTTGCTGTTGGCGGTTTCATGGACGAGCCTATAGCAATGTTTGTAGTAGACGATATCGGTGTCGAACTTTCCCAAACTGTAATAATATATTATTATACCATTACATTTTACTCATTTATCGACATAGAAACATATATAATAGCTAAAGCCATGGAATATTTATTACGTTTTATTAAAAATAATAAATATATATATATTTTTTTTTATAAAATATATTTCAAGAGATACTATAAAGCCAATTTCGTTTTTGATATCATTTGTTAGAAATCTTCTATTTATGGCCCATGTGTTCTGGCATTAACTGATATTTTTATTAAATCTGTGTTAACACATTTAAAATCCTTATATCTAATTTAACTTAATTTAGCTTTTTGAGAAGAGATTTTCGATCTCAAATTCGATTGAAACATTGCAAATATATATGTACTTTTAATATTTTTACATACATTTTGCAAAGTTTGAATCCACGACAGTTTATGATCTATTTCTTGATTAGTATCTATATTTGCAAGCATTATTATTAAAGCTAAAAGCAGTCAAAGCACATACATGTAAAGGCGCTATCATTTGTATTAAGAAAGCATAACTTTAAAGACGAGTCTTTCGAGATAGCGTCTAAATGCAAAGTATATAAAAGATTAATAATACCGCGATATAATCATCTATATAAAAGTTAACTGGTTACTATATGTAAAAAGTTTATGTATAGGCAAAAAAAAAGCGTGTTACCCCTTTCCCGTAATCAACAATAACATAAAGAAACTGAAATAAAAAAATTTAATATACCTCAATAATTAAACTACAGCCTCTACTTTTTTCCTGGAAAGGCAAAATAAAAATCAAATCATACAAGTAAAAAAAAAGCTCAAAGTCAAGAATATTCGTCAAATAAGAGAAAGAAAGGGAAGAAAAAATGGACAAATTAATTATAAACACTTGTTAATTCTATTAAGTAGTAAACGACGTTATATGTTAGTAAATTCTACCTCTCATAACTAGATCCACGCAAGACCTGAAGGTAGCAAATCTTTAGGGGGGAAGGGGGGCAATTAAAGTCATTTCTTACAAAAAAATCTCTTACTCGTAGCTCGAGGATATAGAATTACAAGAGAATCAACGACAAGACCTATTTACCTAAAGGATTTCGTGTTTCATAATTCGCCGGCCGGTTCGAGTTTAATGTCGTCGACGACAAAAAGCTTTTATTTCCTGTAAGCATTAACCTCGTTTTTCAAGACTTACAATGTTCAAATTATTTTGAAATGCACATGAAATGTTATTACCTGGTCCAAAGGGAGTAGGACCACTCGTGATCCTTTCGATGCTGTTACGACTAGATTTACCGTTTGTCTTGATACTATCAAAAACATTGGTGTTATCCTTCAATACATATTTCCTGAAATTGAGATATTGTTCTTTCTGTTGCTGCACCTTGGCGTGCACGCTTTGTAATCGACCAGCAACCGCGACTAGGGACTCGTGAAGCTTACTCATGGCCATTGTCAATTCTAATGACAAAACAATGAAACATGATTAAGAATATTTTTAATAAATCCTAATAAATTTATTTAATGGAAGAATCGAGAAACATACCCTGTGGGGTCAATGTTCTCGGCGCCATCATGGCCTGTATATGCTTTTCCGTTGTCTCAATTTGTGATCTGAATAACATCAAATCATGTTCAAAGTTGTCAGCTAATTCCATGAAAAATTGAAGGGGCGCATTATTTTCATATTGCAAGCCTGGTGGAGTATCGTGAGTTCTTTGAGCAATTTCAGCGCTTTGCAATGCCTTTGCTGTATCTTGTTTTAGCTTATCAGCTGCAGAACGATCTCGTTGCACTGAGCCAGATAAAGTAGACAAGATTTCCATTAAGGATGCTGTATCTTCCGCGCATCGATTCAATGGTCTCGCCGAACCCCTCGCGATATCTGAAGATAGGGCTTTCTGCATTTTTACAAACTCTCTGTAAAATATAAATGTTTTATCATATATAGATATATCTTATATGCATAAATAAAAATAATTACTTGAATTTATCTATTGTTTGCATAAGCTCATTTGGCAGTAGATTTTCTTTGGCAGCTGTTGAACTACTATTTCCTTGAGAAAGACCTTTATTGTTTACCGAAACATCTAAACCACCGAGTCCTTTATTTGTATTAGTTGTAGTAGTGGCAGCAATTGTCGGTTTAGCACCCAATAAAGTACTTCCACTACTGGATCCAAATAAAGA
This sequence comes from Cataglyphis albicans, assembly GCA_038406275.1. Classification (NCBI taxonomy): domain Eukaryota; kingdom Metazoa; phylum Arthropoda; class Insecta; order Hymenoptera; family Formicidae; genus Cataglyphis; species Cataglyphis albicans. The sequence continues at coordinate 5,044,029 of JBCAUJ010000016.1, read as the reverse complement.
GGCTGCATATAAATAACAATTGACACAAAGAATAAATTTTATTTTTCCTTTTTGGGGCAAACAATAGAAATGATAAAATGATAAAATGTACATACTATTAGTAGTGGCTGTACCAAAAGTTAAACTTCCCGTCGCTGTTGTATTAGATGTCGCGCCAAATGTTAGAGTATTCGTTGTAGCTGGTGTGCCAAAATTAAGACCCGTAAATAAAGGCGCAGATGTGGTAGGAACGGGAAATAAACTGGGAGCACTACTCATTGTAGTAACTGTATTGGTACCAAGCAAACTGTTGCTTTGCGCTTGCGTAGAGGTTGTTGCGGTATTACCAAATCCAAAATTAAGACCTATGGACGTCGTTGCAGCGGGCAAAGCGCCAAACGTTAATGTACTAGACGTTGGAGTTGTGGTGCCAAATGTATTGCTCATACCGAAGCCTGTTGCTGTAGTTCTGAATAATAAAAACAATTGTGTGATAATCAAGCACTTGATCTTTTCTCCTTTGCAGGAAATTTTACAATTTTATATTTAAATATAAAATATATATTTAATGAGGGAGAAAATATATATACTTTGTTTTTATAAGTAAATTATATATTGAAGCTATAATAATCTCTTGAAGATTAACATCGATTATACTTACTTTTGAGTCCCAAATCCAAAACTCGTGTTACTAGAGGTGACCGCTGGACTTCCGAACGTGAATGCCATATCGTGAATAGTAAGCGTGAGTAAATTATCTATTTACAATATAAATACACGCTACAATTAATTGTAACCTTCTCCTTTCATGTTTAGTCGGTAAACGCCACAGACGATAAACTCTTACAAAGAACTTACATCGCATCCGATATTTTTATATCCAATAAAAAAATGTGCTTTTACGTTTCGAAAATCTTAGAGCATTTAATTAACCAATGAGGACAAAAGAAGCAAAGATTTCTTTGTTTTGATTGGTCGATCAAACGCTACTTTATTCTGAGTAAAATTTCTGTACGCACTCTAGGGACTTAACATGGTAACATCTGGGAATATATTTTACCGTACAAAATAACGTTTGCTATTGGATAATAAATGACCGCGATATCAGATGCGATTCAAATTCAATTTATTCTATCTATATATCTTTGAATTGAGAAAATTGGAATATATTTTTAAAAAAAGCACAAATATATTAAAGCATTTATTCTGAAAACATCTATTTATACAAAAGATGAAGAATTCATATGATATCAAGTACTCTGACAAAAAATATATTCTATTGAAATATTAACGTTTCTTTTATTTGTACATATACATGCTATATTTTGCAATATCATTCGCAAATCAATCCAACTATTTAATTCCAAACCAGATTAGTAGTTTGATCAATTAGCAAGAGAATTACTGCTGCATATTTTTGTGGAAATATATAAACAACAACAGTCAGGCATCGTCAATACATAATCAGTACTTGTTAATGCTAACAGAATAAGCTATTTATCACATAAGTAAAAAATAGATTTGGATGAAATATTAAAAAGCTATTATATTTTGTAGTTTCTATATACAATTACATAGAAACTATTTGTATAACTAGTATTGTACAGATATATTTTTACATTAGAAGGTTCAATATTACTATAATATTTTCAGCCTCTGCTTAGTAATACCATCATATCTATCTTCTAATGTATCTTAAGTTATCAATTCTATCAGGTATCAGGAATGCATAATATTACAACATACTTTCTCATCTAAATGTTGTACAATAGAAAAAAAAATTTTTTTAAAGATACGTCTAATGTAGGAGTTCTAAAATATTATTATTATTAATTTAGTCTTGCTGTTAAAATTTATTAAACATTCCTGATAAAATGTGGGGTCTTTGTAAGTTTATCACAATGTGCAATCGTTCCTTGACAACTTTCTTTTTGTATTATAAAAAAAGGAAACAAAAGTACTCACATATGAGCAATATGAACAATGGTATATATACAATTATAAAAAAATAAGAAAGTCTTATAGATGATACAACATGCTTGGAAAACGCATGTTCAACCTTAGCATAATATTTTGAACCTTAGCTTAATATTTTATACACTATGATCTGTCTTTGGAGGCTCCCTTCTTAATACATAAATTATTATATGTACTTCTATGATAAGAAGTTTTAACCACATTATATATAATTAACTATATTATAAATATTATTTTAATCTCTTTCGGTATAGTAATATAACCATATCGCAAAAATAAATATTTAGAATCAATATTACATCTCGCTCAATATTACTTTAGCATGTAAATGGATTTGTCAAATAAATAGTCAATATTATTAAAAGATAAGTATATAGCATAGAATCACTTTTCTTGAATTCGTATATCTATTTTTCATATCACGTTTTCTTTTTATATGTATAATCACAATCAAACAAGAGAAATCAATGACGTCTTCCGCATTGCATATTTATCTGAAAGTTATAATACACATAGAAAAAACAAAAAAAGAGAAGAAATAATTCAATATTAATGTTCTTTCTTTGTGCTGCTTAAATTGCCATTTACGTTGCGTTGCGTTTTTCGGAGATAAATCCAAGACCGCATGCATTGCCAAATGTTCTTTCCTGTGCCCGCTAAATTGCAAACTATCAAGGACGGTGATTCGTATTCATTAGGAACAATACCATCAACGGACGCCTCAAAAAAACTAAATAACGGAAACCAAATTCTAGTTCTATTCGAGTCGCGCTGCATCAATGCTTGATTATTCGCCAGAGTGTGATAATAAAGGAATAATCGAGAAGTTATATAAAACGCTACGAAAACATCAATGGAGTAATGCTCATGCGCCGCCAAGATAAAGAAAATACCAAACATATTGAGCATCCATGTGAAAATATGCAGAAAGTACAAGTGTCTCGGAGTATCTGTAATGAAAAAAACAAAACTTGTCAAAATGTATATATAAATAATTATAAATCATAACTTTTCTGCTGAAAAAAGTAGAATAATAAATATTATTACTTACATTCTGTAATGAAAAAATTAAGCATAGTTAATGCTACTGTATGTCCGCTAAACATATAATCTCCACAAGTTCTGACACCTTGAATAGACATACCAGCACCTCGCCAAATAACGTAAGCCATTGCTATTTTATTATACAACTCGACATATGCAGCACTAAAAAAATAAAACGTAAACTTATAATATGCTTTTTATCTCTTTTTCTCTCTTTTTGTTCTCACCTTGACCAATCTTCATCTGGAACTTTGCGCGGTTGACATTGTAAATGCGCACCCGGCACCGATAACGAAGTAATGAGCATTGTTACGCATCTCAGCAGGAAGACTGTGCCGGACAGTGCAAAAAACCGTCGTAGTAAAATGAATCTGTTGCCCATTTAATAAATTATTTACGCTAATATATTACATTCTAGTATATTTTTAAATGGATTTATAATTTTCTTTACCTATACTTGTGAAATATAAGCACAACGAGCCATATTGCAAAAAGCAGTGTTCCAGTGACTTCACACATATCAAATGCCCAAGGGATATGAGGTACATTGTCTAAAAATATATCTGGCAATGGAGGATACTTCTTCATATCAGGCACTCTATCGTGGACAATAACCATCACAAAGGCAGTAATCCATGTGACGATAAACAAATATCCCAAACTAATAACTGTTTTCCAAATTTCAGGTGATAAATGAGAAGCATGTCCGTCCTCCGATACAGAAGCTGAATAAAACTCATGCTCTATGGACGCTTCATTATTTGAACTGGGTATCTAAAGTAAGATTATTTCAAATATAGTATTTAATCTATTTTTCCATCAAAAAGAATTAATTCAAAGAAATTTCCATTTACCTCATGTTTATTCTGGTGACTATAAAAATTTGGCGATGGAGACAGATCCATACATCCTAAGTCAAACAAGACAGCGACATTATCCCTCTGCAATTGCTTTATAGCGAGATATAATTTTTTTATAACACCCATCTTCTTTATATTCAAAATATCTGATTTCAAGTCTTCCTCTTTTAGTGTCAACAGTACTTTTCCATCAATTTCGTGGAAGTAAAATAAATCTGCGTATTCCTCATAACCATTTTTCATGAGCCATATCTTTACATCGATGCATGTCCATTCAATGACGTTTCTCCCTATCATGTCCATGTTATTGAAGCGTATTTACCCTGCGTAGAGGAACAATTTTTGATACATTTACATTATCATAAACCAAATACCTTATATTAAATGGCTGACCTTATGATATGGAACAATCGCTTTGCCAATTACACAGCGTTGCACGCTTTGTTAGAATTTTATCGAGATGTGTAATAAAATGAGAGGAATGCCATGTCACAAGGTCAAACACTGTCACAAGGTGATGCCAGCTTTGGGAAGCTACACAAGGCAGAATATACCTTAACGCCTCGTGCTGAGAAGATTAAATCGCTTACCTGAAAAAAAGCTGTGCGCCAGAATTGTCGGTGATATCTTATCAGAACATTTTCGTGCGTTTAACGTGCATGCCACCATGCCACCACGATTATTCTTATCAATGCAAATCATACGCTGGCAGTATTTATGTTAACACGCACAAAGGAGCCATCGATCGCGATGTAGCGCGAATCGAAATCTACTAATTACTGGCACTGTACTCCGCGGCCTCATTTAAGAGGTGGCCGATGCAACAGTGCGATATTAATATTTATGTCACGTCGGTTATTATAACGCGAGAAATATTATTGGAGCGCGACTTCGAATGCTCGATAAGGAAGGCTTGGTTGTGTTGTTGTTGTCGCTGCCATACTACAGCTGTGTGAGATCAATGTGATAACAATGGTCCTAGAATGACGCATTCCAAACAAAACGAAAATGATTCATCATATACGGTGACTCTTCGAACAGAGATAAAAAAGAAAAGTTATTTAGGAAAAATTATTTGTCTCTCCTCGATCTCTTTCGCGGATAAATTCCTTCACCAAACAATGTTGCGGGGTTATATACAGGGTGTTTCAGAGGGAATGGTCCCCAGATAGCATA
>JBCAUJ010000016.1:5009180-5031405 GCA_038406275.1 Cataglyphis albicans | reverse complement strand
TTTGATTTTTTAATGTTTGTTTTTTTGTAATATTTGTTTTTTTAATATTTTAAATATTGTTCGTAATAAAAATATCTATATTTCTTACACGTCTATATATAATGAATAATATAATGAATATGTTATAGAATCTTTTTGTGTAAAATATATATATATATATATACATTTAAAGTGCTTTTTTTATATGTAAAAAAGTTTATAAAAAAAAGAATTTATAAAGATTTTCTCTCCCTTTTTAGAAATTAACTGGAAATTATAAAATAAATATATTTCTAGGTCGGAACGATAAATATCAAATAATAAAATCAGAACAACTGCTAAATAAGCCAGTTTACACGTTCGTTAAAACTGATAAACATGCCAATATCAAGTGGGGCGTGCGGCATTATGTTCCACGTACATTAAGAAACAAATAAGTGGATTTCCATTAAATAAATTAAAATATGTAATATGCTACACTCTTGCTTTATAAGTATATATAAATTAAAATATACATATGTGCGCGTTTTATATTTTTAATCATAGTTCCAGATTAACTATTTTGTTATATTTTTTCTGCATTTCAGCCATCAATTTGTCTAATCTAAAAAATTAGAATTACCTAAGATAGAATGGTCCTGAAAATTGAACAATATTATAACTGAAGACTTACCTGGAACGTATGACCAAATTATCATATATTATATTGTCTTCCGGTTGGATAACCTTATCTAACTCAGTGGTAGAAATATTCAAAGATTGATTGTTAGACTGAGGAGACACGTCCGATTGTGCGATTAACTGATATTCTTTCCAATATAATTTCGTCATGACGGTAACAGAATTGAATATTTTTTGCAGTTTCAACAATCCATCATTTAATTTATCTATTTGCCTATGAAAATTCATATGCATTTGTTATAAATGTAAAAGCTTAAATTAAAGTAGAGACTACTTTAAACTTTATTTAACCATGCATAAAATCTATTACAAAATAAAATTGTTAATACCTTATAATGTCGATTATATTTTTATCATGAAGCAATGCTTCGCGAGTAGTCAAGAATGCAAACATTAATTTTACCATGTCCAGTGGCTTTGCTATCTTATGAGGACTTTCTTTTTTAAATTCCAAATATATATTACACATCTTATCATATCTATATAAAGAAAATTAATTTAAGAATGTCAAAATATGACAAAATATTTTATAATATTCATTACTTACAATTCTGATAAATCCCTCATACAATCGATACTTTGAGCTTTATTTCTCAATTTATCATTATCTTTCTTCAACGACATAAATTGCATCTTTATTTGATCGGCTGCACTAACCAATTTATCAACTTTATTAAAATAGGTCTGTGCTTTTTTTCTATCAATCGCGTCTTCGCCCAAGTTCATATATTTAAAACGAATTATATGCACTTTATCTATAAGGCCCTTTGTATTTTCCAGTGTCATTTCCATGTTTGTATTAAACACATCGATTTTTTGATGGAATAAATCTCTGGAATATGTTAAATTTATGTTACATTATGTAATAATATAATTTATTGTGTCAAAATATATATATAAATGAAACAATTAAAATGTTGTAAAAGGCTTACATATTTATACTTAGAGCAAAAACGTATAATTGAAATAAGTTCACTTCTTTAGTCGCGAAGTATATCGCGTTGCGATAATAATCTGTTAGTACTTCATAATTTAATTCATTTTTTGATTGTATTATCATTTTTTCCACTGCTACAGGAATATTTGGTCTAGGTACATCTTCTATTAAGCAATATCCGTTTCTGAAGAGAAAGAAAATGTGGTCCTACAACAAAATTGTATATCAAAATAGATTTAAAGATATTTTACTTTGCGTATCATCATATATAAATGACAAATATACATACATTAGTTTGCGAAATGACTGATGCAGTACTTTCAATAAGCCTAACACCATTGTAATTTGTTAGTGTTTGATGCTTGACTTCAATATTAGTATCTTTTTCTATTAATAACTGAAGATCTTTGATAGTAGTATCGTTATCAATCTCGTATGTATAAATCTTGTAAAAAGGCACGCAGAAAATGTATATTATCTATATGCAAAAAATAAAGATTAAGAGAGAAAAAAAAATACAAGAATAAAATGTATTAAGCTTCTATATATACATACCTTATTTGACAATGCATGTTGCAACATTGTGAATATCACTAAATGGGATGTACCGGATTCATCGATTATTCTACCCCTTTTATGTGGATCCCATTGTAAAACTACTCTGAACCATTGAACCATTTTATTTCGGAGACAACTTGTAGGAAAAAATATAAAAATATTAGATATATATAAAAAATTATATCTCTCAAACAAAAAAGATGCATATTATTTTTGCTTTCTATAAAATGAAAATTTTTAACACCACATTTGTTACACATTTAAGTTACATGTTTTGTTAGATTACAAGGAGTGTGTACAACATATTTTTACCTTGATAAATAAGTTGGATTTTGAATATCTTTCCCAAAAATGACTTTTCCTTCCATTTCACAGGCATAAATATCATCATAGCTTTTATTCTGAATGTGTTTCATCCTGTAAAATTACATTAAATTTAAAATTCAACATATACTGTTTTTCTTTTTTTATAAACTTTATCCATTACATATATTTCTAGCTGTTTACCATTCCATGGTATGTTGCATTGTTGGTAAAAATGGTCTTGTTCCAGTTACAAGTTCGTAAAACAATATTCCTAAACTCCAGTAATCAACGGAGGAACTATATTTCTCTTTCCAAAGAAGTTCCGGAGCAACATAATTTAATGTGCCGACTAAAGAGGCAGATGTACTCATTTCTCCAAGTTCTTTAGCATATCCAAGATCTATCAATTTGTATGATAGCTATAATATATGATTTATATAAAATCGTATAACTTATTGATAATTTTCAATAAAGAAATGACTTGCAACTATATCATTTTACCACATTATTTTCCTCTTGTAAGACTATGTTCTCTGGTTTTAAGTCTCGATGAGTTATATTTTGTGAATGTAAATATTCTACAGCTGATAAAACTTCAGTCATTATTTTGACTGCTTCTATTTCAACAATTCCACAACAATTTTTTGATTGATTTAGAATCTGTAAGATAAAGCATACATGGTAATTATTTTATTACTGATAAAATTTTGAAAGGAATTTATACAGACAAATAATTTAAGATACAACTTTTCTTAAATCTCCTTTTTTGCAATATTCCATACACAGGATTGGCAGGTTTTCTTCTGCATTTCGAAGCTTGAATGGAATACATCCTGTTTTTACAATATTTGGATGCCTCAAGCGTCTCATTATGTCAACTTCATTAGCCCATCTTTTTCGTTGCACTGGAGTCAATTGTGAGTAATTCCATTTGCATCTTTTTATTGCTAAAATCATAATTATTGATTTCATATCAATATAAATTTTCTCCTCAAAGAGTCTTTTGCAAAACAATATATGAATAATTTGAAATGTGTACTTATAATTATATTTACCGAGTTTTTCGCCATTCTGGACGTGTGCCCAGAGTTCAACAATTCCAAAGCCTCCAGTTCCCAAAATACATTTTAATTTCCAATTGTCACTCGATACAATATTAGATGTCATTTCGAGTTTTTAAATTCCTATTTCTTAATTCGTACATATATCAGATCAAATTCTGAATGATTCTTGGTAAATGCAATTTTTTTCACGATGATAATATAAATTATATTATTCTCTCTTTTTATTTCTCTGAAAAATATTTTATACGAATTGAAAGTAAATATTGTTAAATCTACAGCAGTTTGACAATCAATCTCTCTTTCTCTCTCTCTCTTATCACTCTCCCTTTTCTCTCTCTTTTCGACCTCTTTCTCTTTCTTTCTCTTATCAGAAATTAGCACAATTTTAATGAATTTAACTCATAACTTAAATATTCTCTAACACCTAACCTAATACAAAAATCACGTTAATTTGCATATTGTGTTTTAATATTTTTCATTAGGCATTATATTTCACTCGCGCGTTATATGTATACAACAATTTAACAACCGAAGGAATTTGGTTAATATTTGTCATGCAACGATGTTTGAATATGCTGATTGGAGGCAAATTTTGGGGTTTTAGAAAACTCTCTATTCGACAGCCAATCAGTACGTCTGACAAACTCGTAAATGGCAAATGAAATATTAATCTTGATTATTATACCGGACAAAACATTTGTCCGGTATCCTGATTGGTTATCGGATAGAGAGTTTCTAGAATCTTTATTGAGACTTTATGGTGACGCAATGAAAATTGAAGAGCGCCTGCGCTGGAACGTCCTACCAACCGTCTAGCAGTGGCATCTCGACCATGGCTGAAATCTTCAGGAGCGGTAGAGTGCGGAGAAGTGAGTGTTTGATTGCTTTCATGGTAAGTTTGTGGCATTAAAGAAGAAGAAATCACAAAATAGCGTTATTTATTTGTATTTTTGGATACATTATACTTATCCAGGAAAAAGGTGAATATCACTTGCTTTCAGCTGCGTTGCGGTGGACTTACACATGTTTTGATCTTCAAAATTTCGTTCATACACACATGTTTTTTCAATAATAAAATTATCATTGAACTTATATTTTTTATTAATCATGAATAAGAAGGAAGGAAGTCGAATGTTTTTTCTCTTTTTTACGACACAGCGTGAAGTATATTTGATGCTGTATTCTAAACTAATTGACTTTTCTCATCCATTTTCTCTAAATTGTATTCACCATATAAATGGCATTTGTCTCTATTTTATTGAGAGAATGTGTACAGATGTTAAATTGACAAAAAATAATTTTTAATTTTTTTTTTTAATTTAGGTCCAATACCATTTAAAAAATTATCAAAGTTTGTAATTATGCGTTTGATTAAGCTATTTTATATTTTTATTATTTAAATAATAAAATTTATATGTAAAGAGATGGATAAAATATTTAATATGGTCCAGTCAATGATAATATAATTGGCAAAATAAATTTTTGTGGAAAAATATAAATAAAAAATAAATTTTTTTGATAGATTGTATAAGAAATTATTTTTTTTGCCAGGTTCATTATAATTTACTGGATATTTTAGCAATATTTAATATGTAATTTTTGCTGTATAATAATATTTCTGATACAAAGTATATTTTTCCAGATAGTAGGACCGGCTGAATTATGCCACAAAATATCAGAAGGCTTACATCAGAATGCAAGAGAGAGGAGATGGAACATATCTGTGCATTTGTGCGAATCTGTTGCTGATGTTGTAAAAGCAAAAATAGATATTTCTGTAGATTTTATTATTTTTGCTTCCGACTTAAGGGCTGCGCATACCTTATCAGAAGTAAGTCTTCTTTTATACATACAAGTACACACAAATGTATATTTTTAATGTATTATTTTATTATGTTATTTTTTATTATTTATTGAGCAACTAATTATTATTAATCACTTTATTAATTGTTACTTTTTAAGGTAGAAGCTAATATAGCCATAATAGATGAACACTACATAATCTCTGGTGCAACTTGTTTAGTAAATTGCAATGGAATGTGTAATATTATGGGCTTGATTCATAAATCAAAAGCACTTTGTCACAAATACAATATTCGTTTCCTCTCTGCCAATGTTCTTGTAAGAATCTTTGTGAATTTTATTAATGTTTTTTTATTACAATCATTTTATTCAAGCATTTATATCTAAAATTCTATCTTTTATTTCAGGATATCCAATCCTGTATTTATTTAGGGAGCAGGATTTTTAATATAATGGAAGGAATACTGGGATTAAATAGCGGTATACCAGTTATCGGGACAGTGGCACAATATACCTAAAATGCACAATGAGATACTGTATAGAATGACTTGTATTGATGATTTATATTGCATTTTGCTTAAAGATTAACACTGTCTACGTTTTTCTCCCAATTGCAATATTATTCAAGTCGCTAAAACTAGAGCTTATATATTGTAAGATGAAAAAGTCAACTGGTAAGACATATGCTTCCAGCCAGGAGGACAGTGAGAATGACAGTGATGTAACTGAATGCAGCATTGGGAGTAATTCTACCGCTGGCACTCATCGCAGCGATACACCTACTCGAAGTGCTCGTTACAGACGAAAAGGTCGTCGCAGAAGTAAAACAGCCAAATACAAACCTTCTACAGACAAGCCATTGTACAAATATTGCTGTAATGTTAAGGAGGATCACGGTCAACCATTATTTGGCGTGCAATTTAATTATCATTTAAAAGAGGGCGAACCGTTGATATTCGCTTCCGTAGGTAGTAATCGTGTGAGCATTTACGAGTGCCCGCAAAGTGGAAATATACGACTGCAGCAGTGCTATGCGGATCCCGACACGGAGGAAAATTTCTACACCTGCGCTTGGACGTACGATGACTCCGGGAAACCTTTGTTATCTGTGGCCGGATCACGCGGAGTCATACGAATTATTAGTCCCGCGACAATGACTTGCATCAAGCATTATATTGGTCATGGACATGCGATAAACGAGCTGAAGATTCATCCGAAGGATCCAAATATATTGCTGTCTGCATCGAAAGATCACGCTTTAAGACTATGGAACATCAAGACGGATGTATGCATCGCGATTTTTGGTGGCGTGGAGGGTCACCGTGACGAAGTATTAAGCGCCGATTTCGACATACGAGGTCAACGAATTATTTCGTGCGGGATGGACCACGCTCTCAAGCTATGGTCTCTAATCAAACCGGACATGCAGGAGGCGATAAAGCAGTCCTATCACTGCAACCCCAGTCGTAACGGCAGACCTTTTGATTCGATACTCCAACATTTTCCAGACTTTACCACACGCGACGTTCATCGAAACTATGTCGATTGCGTGAAATGGTTCGGCGATTTTATCCTCAGCAAATCTTGCGAGAACTGCATTGTGTGTTGGAAACCTGGTAGACTCGAGGATTCGCAATTGCGTAACGGAGAAACGAGCGCGACGGTCATGCATCGTTTCGAGTTTAAGGAATGCGATATTTGGTTTATACGTTTCTCTATGGATTTCTGGCAACGCACAATCGCGTTAGGTAATCAGGTCGGTCGCACTTACGTTTGGGATTTGGACATGGAAGAACCTGGGCAAGCGCGTTGCTGGTCTCTTCAACATCCTCGTTGCACTGCACCAATCCGCCAAACTAGCTTAAGTCGAGACGGCTCCGTATTATTATGCGTCTGCGATGACGCGACTATTTGGAGATGGAATCGCGATCATTAATCTTCAAATTTATTTTATTCATTTTATAACAAAGAAGACGTGCCTTTGCATGTACATATTTGCAATAATTTGAATCTGAAGTCGAGTTAACTGATTATTTATAGAGATTAAAAATTTTTTAACAAACGTATCGATAATACATATACATACATTCGATAAATTGGATCCTTGATGAATATCTGAAAATTTTATTATTTATAATAAATCAATTTTGGTGGTTAACTTAGCTATTGTAATTTTATAGTGAAAAATTGCAGTTATATTATAAATTATGAAAATAGATTTAGGTTTTTTAGTTGCGTAAATGAATGAGATTATAAGATAGATAAATTGTTTATGTATTTTGTAATATTACATTTGATATATTTATACAAAAAGTTATGAATTTCTATAGCTTGCACATATTTTATATGAACTGTCCTAGATTGACATTTGTGCTTGCATGTAAACTGCCATTAGTAAACTCTCTTTTTGCATCAAACATGATATAATTTCAATAAACATTATATCGTATGTATAATGAAAGGAGAGAGCCCAGTATAAAGATAGCAAGCTCAGTTTAAACATTGACAAGATGTTTCTTTGATGTAATAGCTTACAATATATAATAATATGTAGCAGACTTTATTAATTTCTTCGTGTGCGCGTTTGGAAGAGAATCAGTAATTAATCACTAACCATGTGGTATGAATAGTAATGAAAATTATTACATTATTAATAAAAATTATAAAAATGGTTGAATGTATACAGCTCCATTTTGTAACAATTCTTCAAGTAAAGATTACATTACGCAATTTTTTCCAAAAAAATCCTGAATATCGGATTTTATTGGATATAAAATATTGCACATGACAAAATTGATTGTAACTAAAGAATTTTTTAAATATTATTTAATATTTAAACAAAAAATTCTTTTATATTATTAATTAGATAATTAAATAAATTTAATATAAAACTGCTGTTTTTCATATCTTTAAATTTTTTTTTAACTGTATTGTTTAAAGATAATGCAATTATGATAACGCATTTATCATAATTCAAATATAAGCGGCAGTTGACCAAAATTTTTTTTCTAATAAATTGAAGATTAGGTTAGATTACTAATCACTAACAACATTTCAATATTAATTTTATATCTTTGTAAAATAATAAAATGAACGAATAGTCAATCAATGTGTGTATTGCTAATGTCAAATTTGTATAATTTTATCATCAACTCAACATTTATTTTTTGACATGGAAAAATAATTATTGTAGCGTTTATTTTGGGTTAAGCAGTTGGCACCATCAGGATTTACACGTTGAGAATTGCCATTCGCTTATAAGATTTTGATAAAATTTATATATTGGAAAATGTACGGTACACGTGTCGCATGCTGCAGGTGATACAAAGCTTAGATATATATTATTGTAAAAAAATATACATTTAAAAGTGTATCATACTTTACATAATAATCTATAATTTACATAATAATCTATGTATAAGGTAAATAGTTTTTCTTTGAGTTATTTGTAAAAATGGCATAATGAGTAAATTTATCTTTCTGTGAAAAATATGCAAAATCCAGAATTTTTTTATCTCTTGCAGATGAGAGGCTTTTTATTTGTAAGTCTATTTTTAATGAGCGTATTTGCAGAGCCTGATGAAATTGATCTAAAGCATTTGAAATGTTTAGGTAAAAATAAATTGTGATTTATGATAGTTCTACTCTTTTTTTAGTAATTTTAATATTTACAAAATTATTAGTGAAAAAATAATTGTTATGTCTTTCTCAGTTTGCAGGGCAATTATGAAAGAATTACAAGCTGAAGTTTCCAAAGCTAATCCAAACAAATTAGTTGAAGTAGGTAGTTATAGGATGGATGCTGAAGGAAATACTAAACACAAAATGGTAAGATGATAAATATTTTAATAATAATTAATTTAATAATAATAAATATTTTATTTTGTAAGTTATTTTATATATTCATTTTTTTTCATTCTTTTAACATAAAATTTATTATTTCTAGGTTCCATTAGGCCGATCAGAAGTATACATCTTGGATTTGTTGGATGATATCTGTGAGAAAATGACAGATTACGTGAGAGCAAGAAAGAAATCTAATAATCAATTGACAATATTAAATCTCATGTCTTCACCGGGTACCATGAATCCTCGAATGGGAGAAGTTGACATAATTCAAGATGGTGATTTAAATAAGAGTCTAGAGCATTATGTGAGTGCTAATTATTATATTTGAACATTAATTCAAAATATGTTCTTATCTATTAATTTGTATTAATGTTCTTAGTGCAGATTTATAGTTGAGGAATTCGAAGAAGATATATTATCATTATATATTCATGATATACACAATAAGAAACAGAAGCTTTGCACACAGATTTCAGATATCTGTAATGAAAATTATATTGATGATGATGACGATGATAATAATGATTATGATGATAATAATGATCATGATGACAATGTTTCTAATCACGATACTACTGATATTGATTATGATGAGGACAGAGATGAATTATAAATGCATTTAGAACAATTTCGAGCAAGTGTGAAAATATTATTTATATGTGTAAGTGAATTAAGAAAATATGTAGAAATTCTCAAAGATATTAAGTTACATCAACCAATTAAATTGTTTTTATTTTGTAAACAATTCCGTGCATGAAATATATAAATATTTTACATTTTGCTATTAAATTGTATGCATTATATCATGATTACCCAATACTTTATATGTATTTATATTTTTATTTTACATCAATTATAATTAAATGCTCTATTAATATAAAGTTGATCACACACACATACACACAATACATGCGCACATACAGCAAAGATTTAAGATATTTGCAGTGTATTAAACATTTTCAACAAGTTCAAAGAATTATATTTATTACATTATACTATAAATATATATGAATTTAGCGCGACTCATTGCTCTGTCACGTACAATCACGTGACTAATTTTAATTTGCTCCTGTAGCAGTAGATGGCGCTGAAAACGACAGTCGTCTTTTCAAGAATAAAGTGAAGTTTGGCGAGTTTCGTCTGACTCGCGATAGGGGACGGTAGGGAACGACATTTGGCATTTTCCGTAGGAGAGTCCAGTTGAAGCTTATCCCATCGCACACACATTTCAACGCCTCGTTGCGTGTGTGCGTACGTGCGTATACGCATGTTTCGCTCGGAGCTCGGAGCATTGCACGTACGCGCGAGAATGACAGTCCATTTGCTCGTTCGAGAACGCGCGTGAGCGTGTGGAGCAGCGAAGGATCGAACATATGATCGTTGCCGAGGTAAACTCACAAAGAGATATCAATTCACTCGGAAGAGAATAGTGATACCAGTGATTGGCGTCTATCGTTATCGCTCAAATGTAATCGTAAATTGATTCGCAGAAATGACGAAGCGTCGTGTCTCGTGTAGGCAGCAGTGAAACTTTCGACGAGTCGATCGACGTTGAGTGACAATCCCACGACGAGGAACGAAACGGAACAATCATGAGCTCCGTCTGGAAACGTTTGCAACGAGTGAATAAGAGAGCCGCCAAGTTTCAGTTCACCGTCTCTTATCATGAAGTCACGTTGGAAACGACAACGAAATGGTGAGTGACTATATATAATTATTTATTCTTAAGCGAAAACGGTTTCGCTCATCTTCATTGTACAAATAAACTATGCTAATAGCTTTTTAGTTTATACAAGCTCTTGAGAAAAATTCTTCTGTTCTATTTTTATCCGCGATACTTTGGCTTCTTTTCACAAACAACTATTCTCAATTATATCTATATAAAAAAAAAAAAATACTGAGAATTCTAGTCTTTTAATGTTTCTCGATAGGATGTACTTGTTTATTGCATATTAATGATTCTGTTCGAACAATACAAGTGCTTTTAAAGTAAAAGAGAACAGGTGATATTTATGTAAAATATATAAATTACGATATTTTTTAAAATAAATTGTATCGAATTCTACAAGCTATGTTTGTGCTTAGAATAATTTAATTTGAACAACATCATTAAATTAATTTATAAGACTATGCGCATTCTAAAAAGATGAAATAATTTGAAAAATAATTGCAGTCTATTTTATAAAACTATACAAAAGAAAACGTTACATTATAAACCAGCTAAAGGTGAATATTAAATTAACATACTCTTGAGAAAATATAGCAACATATAACATTCTGATAGGAAACCAAACAAACTGAGCATTGTTTGGACAAGACGTAGCAGAAGAGTTAGTTCGGAACCCTTAGACTGGGAGCCAAGTTTGAGCGATCCACTAAAGGGTGCTATTAGCTGGGCAGTACCTGACAATCACACAGTTTCGGTGACGCTTTTCAAAGATCCACGAACACACGAACTAGAAGATAAAGATTGGACGTTTGTCATCGAAGATGTAAGCAGTACAGTATACTGATACATCTGCGAAAGAATGCAGCACTGTGATATATGTACATTGTCCCGTTCTTGAGCAGGTATCATCGACGGGAAAGAGACGTCATGTCGCTGCTACGAATATAAATATGAAAAAATATGCGACTCTTGAATCTAGCCAACAACAACTCAAACTAGACCTAAAACCAACTTCTAAGAAGATTGTTAGCGCTACGCTCGAATGTACTTTGTCATGTGTATTCCTGCGAGAGGGCAAAGCGACGTAAGCGTACAAGTTCAAGTTTCTTAATACATCGATAGTCAATTTTTGAACAGTTAGAAACCTATTATTCCTCATTAAATGTTTTTCAAATAGGATAATCAAATCATCGTATTAAAGTTTGTGTGCTAAATTTTTCAGTCTCTTTGACTTGAATATTTGTTATTCCATTTATATTTGTTAAATATTTAAAACACATTTTACTTGGATTCATTGATAAAAAAAATTCATTGATATTTCTACTCTGCCATTCAGGGACGAGGATATGCAAAGTATGGCTAGTTTAATGTCGGTTAATAATAATAGCGACATTGCGCCATTGGACGACTTTGATAATGAAGATATACCTGAAGATGTTGAAGAAGTATCAGTAAAAAATTTGGACGAGATATTAGATATCTCGGCTCAGCTCGATTTAATGACAAGCAGCCTCACTGAAAGCGAATTACCTAGCACTCCTATAAGCGGTGAGCATAGTTTCTTCTATCTTATTAATATAAATATTTGTTCAAAAATTGCTCAACATATACAATTAATTTTATATATTATTTTTAATGACATAATTATTATTGCCATGATATTAATTTTGTCACAATAATTTTTCAATCTCAATACTTTTAATCAAAAATTTTATTTATGATAATAGAAATATTTTTCATTTTTTTCTATGAGAATCAAACATTTTTGCTGCAATATGAATCATTAATTTGAGAATACAAATCAACTTAAAGATTCTACAAGATATGTTTTAACAAGATTTTAATATAATTTTATTTATAATATATAAAATTATTTATACTTGTAACTATGCTTGCAATAGTGGCAAGTTTATCAAAGGATGATACAACTCCTGTAAATGATGGAGAGCATTTTATACGCGATATTAGTCTAACAGGGATTGGAGATTCTTTGAAAGACAAATCGCCTATAAAAGATCATGTTGCTGCTGAAAATGAGTATGTACAGTACCATGTCTTAATATAACATTGCAATAATGTTAAATATTTATTACTTTTACAAAGATTGTAATTTCTCGTTTTAAAAAAAAATTTTTTTTTATTATATAATATATAATCTAACAATTAGTATATATAATCTAATAATTGAATTTAATATCTTTGTAGTAAAAACATTGAACATAGCGCGTTAAGGTTGCCGTTGCAGCCATTGGATTTTAAAAAGAATGAGGCAAATATTCCAAGACTGAAAGAGATTACTCCAGGCCAAGATTTATTGGAATGGTGTAAAGAAGTCACTAAGAATTATCCCGGTGTTAAAGTTACTAATCTGACGACATCTTGGCGAAATGGAATGGCATTCTGCGCAATTATTCATCATTTCAGACCGGATCTAATGTAAATATTTCTACCATAGAGATTGTCTTAATCAGATATCGTAATTCTCGTAAATCGTCCCAATCTTTGCGCTATCTTTTCCTAGGAAGAAAATGTCAATCAATGACCTTGGTAATATGCCAGTTATTTTACTCGCGCGTTCCATTAATAAACATTTTGAGATCGTCATTGTTTTGTGTCGATTGGCTTGTGCCAACATTTTAAAGATTATTTTTAACGCCAGAAAGATCGACGTATTTATATATGTATAACAACATTATATATATATATATATATATATGTATAACAGTTATTGCAAATAACAATGGATATATAACGAAGAAAGAGTAGATTTTTTACACACTTACAATGTACATAAATCTATCTTGTTTTATAATGAGAGAAATTATACTTGAATAAATAATGTTGCCAAAAACAATTGTAGTGCTAAAAATAAAATAAAATAAAAAAAAGGATGAAGCATTCTATTAAAATGGCACAAAATTATATCATTTATGTCACTTTGATCTATATAGTTTTAAATATTTCCTGTTAATATATTAAAAACTAATCTAAATTAAATAATCTATTTCATAAATATGATAAACTTTGACTTTTTAAAGCAAATTGGATAATATTTGAAATAAAAATTTATACATAGAGACATCGATTCGCTGTTGCCTCACGATGTAAAAGGCAACTGCAAGAAAGCATTTGACGCGGGCGAAGCTCTAGGTATACCCAGAGTTATAGAACCAGCAGACATGGACATATTAACCGTACCTGATAAATTGGCTGTGATGACATATTTGTATCAATTGAGAGCGCATTTTACAGGTCATGAACTGGAGGTATTTAAATCGAATTCTCTTATATTAATGTCTTTATCCAATGATTCTGTTTCTTTTCTTTCTTTGCGTAATGCTATACCCAGCATAACTGACAGCATGGTGTGACACTACTAATCCTGTGTTATTGTTTTAAATGAATTATTTTAGGTACATCAAATAGGTAAAACAACAGACGAATCTTCTTACATGATTGGCAGATTTAACACAGACAACAACACAGATGTGAGTGTCCAATTATTTGGTCAAGAAATTATTAATTTACGAAAGAAGGAACAGATTGATCAGAAAAATAATAAAACGGACAATAATCGACGGTAAATATATTCGTTATGACAGTGCTGCTGGTACAAATTAGAAACACTTAGTCAAAAGATTAAGATTAGAAAGTCGCGAACCTTTTGTAGATCGAATCCATTCGACAATAAAAGGGACGACATTAGCTCGCTTGACTCGCTGAAAAATAAGCTGCATTTGAGTCTGAACAGTCCGGACAATCAAGATCACGATCAATGTAACAAAGATAAATCGCCGTCTAGCGTGAAAGAAGTCAAGGACATCATATTGGCCAGCTCGAAAAGCATTCTGGGCAAAGTGTTATCACCGACTAAAGAAAAGTATTCGTCGAGAGAAAAGGTATGTAGAACAAAATTCAAACAAACATTTCGACATTGCTCCCAGTTCTTCAGTCAAACCAGTTGTATATATATTTCGATTCGTAAGTGGTGCGCAGCTTTTTTTTCATTGTGAGGAAATGAGTACAAATTTATCGCAGAGTAAATCCCCACCGAGAGTACAACAAGCGCAGCAGCGTCCGATACTTATGACACGCCGGCAATTAACCGATCCGTTCGGCTCCGACGATGAAGAGGAAAACATACAGATAATCGACGACAAATGGTCGCAATCGATCTCGATTACCAAATCGCAAAGCCCGATCCGTGATGTCAGTATACACGAGATTGCGCAGATTTTCGCTTTTTACGCAGTCCTTTTATTATACCTCGCTGCATTAACAATAAACCCATAATAAGCGCGCACTGTTGTATCTCTCTCTATCTTTTTTTTATCGGTAAAGTGCGTTTTTTTATTTTACTTTTACTTTTACTTTTATTTTTTGTTCATTATTGGCGTGCAAATTTGTAACTGCGCTTTTTTGCCAATAAGTATCATGTCTATGTAACACACGCGTGGTGTAAAATTGCATGTAAATGTGCATGAAGAAAGTGCGCATAATGAATACTCCGTGATGTACGAAATGTAGATTTGTACAGGCTGTTTCATAAGCTTTGCATTAAATTTTTTTTTTTGAAAAATATAGTTTTAATCTTCAGTTAAGTTTAACAAACATTTAATTTTAAGACTTTGGTCTTTCTTAGTTATTAAGAATACTTAATGTTAAAAATTTTAATATTGCAAAGTATCTCTGAAAAATACAAATTTTACCTTGAAATTTCCTATAATGAAATTGAAATAATAAGTAATTGAAATAATAAGTAATAGGACGGTTATAAATATAATTTATGCAAGATTTATGCAAGATTCTTTTTTCTTTGAGATTTAAACTTATATTTTTTATACATAATGTTATACATAATTTAGAAATTATACAAGAATTTTATATCGATATCATAATTAGGATATTTTATATGTTGTTTCAATTTTGCATTCTTTTCTTTATATAAAAATATTAATCTAAGTCACATGTATCCATGAAGAAGCTTTACAACAATACCTTGATGCAACTAAGTTTTATCAGTATAAGCGTATTAAGAATAATCTTTTGTAGGATTTGGTAAACTCTGATGGCAGAGGAAGTCGAAGTAGTACAGAATGTCAAGGTGCATCACCGCCGTATGGAGAACAACGTTCGCAACACGTAATTAACAATGCTCGATCTTAGTGACGTTTTTAATTCATGATGTTTCAATCAATTTATATTTGTATTTTCTTTTTATATTAGTCATTAGTTAGCCGACACGAAGAATTGCGAGAGCGTGCGAGACAACTCTTAGAGCAAGCTAGAAATCAGACGAAGCCATCCGGATTTGTTTCCGCCGCGATTAGTCCTGTCGAGGTTCTGTATTTATATAGTATTAAAGAATATCCGGTTAATATATCAAGTATTTCTCGAGGCATACGATTGCAGACATATATCTATGTGCATGTAATATATTTTATAGACGCAAAATGAAGATGAAAGACAACAACAATTGCGCGAAAGAGCAAGACGCTTGATAGCGGAAGTGAAAATGGGTGTCGCTGTGACTCCGAGTCAACTGAACGAGGATAACAACAGTGATAGGCGATCGATAGATGATCAGAACAATAGTCCTAGACGTAGCATCACGCCATCGACTCCTGGTGATAGACTCAGCATAAAGGTATTCAAAATGATACGCATTACTAAGATTATATATAAGATTATATATAAGAAAATAAATTATAATTAAATTAACTCTTTAGTCTGAGTATAATGGAAACATTTTGGGGAATACGAGCGTAATAGATGGTGAAAAGAAAACTGGTTCGCCTTTGTATTCCTTCTCCAAAATCATAGAACGAATCTCACCCGATAAAGGAAGTCCTGACAGAACTCCGTATACACTTCGCGGGGTACGTTAACTTAATTTGATTAATTTATCTCTTTCAAATAATAAAGTGAAGAAATTGTAATTTATAATATACTTGAAGCAATGTAAATATTTTAAATTGCTAAGTTTTATTGTGTTTTAATAACGATTTGTTTATCCTTTCAATAATTTATCATTTCAATAGTTTATCATTTCAACATTTTAGTTGGGTAAAGACATGACATCATATATTCAAAATGAACTGGAAGCGCTTGAAAGGGAACAGAATCAGATCGATATACAAGCTGGTAAGCTTGAAAAGCAATTGAGAGCGGCTATGGAGAGTGATAACGAAGACGAAACGGAAAGACTGATGTCTTTATGGTTCACACTTGTTAACAAGAAGAACGCACTTTTAAGAAGACAAATGCAGTTAAACATATTGTAAATAATTCATTTATTTAAGCATATTATTCTTTAATAGCAAATTTGATTGGCTACACATTTTTAAAGGATATCATTCATAAATATAAGCATACTTAAAACATTACAATATAAGCATAATTAAAACAATTAATTTTACTTTTTTAATTACTCATGCCATTATAAATTTGTGTATAATAATCTTGATGTACATCAATG
Source organism: Cataglyphis albicans (assembly GCA_038406275.1). Lineage (NCBI taxonomy): Eukaryota > Metazoa > Arthropoda > Insecta > Hymenoptera > Formicidae > Cataglyphis > Cataglyphis albicans. The sequence continues at coordinate 5,014,081 of JBCAUJ010000016.1, read as the reverse complement.
CGCACTAGTGCATTCAAACGAATTCACTATAATTGTTTTTCATTTTTTGATTGAAAATTGCATAGGAAATATTATCACTATAATCTCTCATTTCGATAAATGAATTTTATCTTTAGAGAGAAAGAAGACGACTTGGAACGACGATTTGAACTTTTGAATCGTGAATTAAGAAGCATTCTTGCGGTGGAAGATTGGCGAAAAACATCTGAGCAAAAAATGCGTGAAAATTTATTATTGGAGGAGTTGGTGTCCATTGTGAATAAAAGAGATGAATTGGTTCATCATCTCGATACACAAGAAAGAGCGTAAGTATGATGGATACATATTAATGTATTGTATTTTTGTAGGATTATTTAGATTTTATCTTTTGCTTTCTCATACAATTTTCAGCATTGAGGATGATGATGAAATAGAGCGCGATTTGTCTCGTGCTGGATTAGCTCAACGAAACAAAAATTGTGTTGTGCAATGAGGAGTTTATTATTTATCGTGTTTGATACTATTTTGAAGGTAAATTATTTTACATTATATATTATAAAAGTATTTCAGAAAATGAACAAAAATCAAGAATAAAACTAGAATATAATTTATTACTTCTGTGTATAAAATTTTATTTATCCGTTCTTTGGTTTTTGTCATTGTTTTTAAATCTGATAATCAAATTTTTTAAATTAAATTCATATTGAATTAAAATGTTTAAATTATATTAGATCTCTCAGTAAAACAAAATTAAATTTTAAATTAAATTTTGGTTTTTTAAGCAAAGCATTAATATTTTAAGATAAACAATTTGTATTGAATTTTTTTAATCTATTGAAATTTTTCCCCAAAAATAATCTTTTTTTTTTTTAATATAACATGCAAAAAAGCACAAATTTTGTTTTACAGGCATGACCCATTTTGCTGCAAAGTTGCCAAAGAGCCGACGAAATTAAAGATTGGAGAGTTAAGTATGGTGTTTCATGATCTACAAACAGATTATTTTTAGAAACTCATATTTTTTTTATTGTGCATTATAAATGAATCCATTCGAAATAGATTCATATACTTTATTTTTTGCTTTTACTATAAATATACTAAATTCGTAAAAAAGTTCAAAGAAAAATAAAGAAAAAGGGAATTAAAATATCAACAAACATTAGATAAATATTAATCAATGAGATGCATAAAAGCACTTAATTTCTTATATGATATCAAGGTAATACAGAATGTCGATTATTTCATAGAGTAAGCATTTTACAGTGTGTTTTAAATGGATAGAATTGTGTGCAAATAGATGAAACAATATGTGTTATCGAGTAAAAAATCATGCAAAACATTTTCACAATTGTTAATAGATATAATAATATGATTTCTTTTTTTTTTTTAGCTAAGAGATAAGACACGTTTATATTTAATAAAAGTAGAGCGAACGCAAATGCAAGGAATAAATGGAAAGAATGGAAGTTAACAATAAGTATATACCTTCACGAGATTCAAGAAATAATTCATTATAAAGTTATCAAATATTATGCATTACATTATTATTTTGTTCATACAATTTCATATATTCATGATTAATAACTAATTCAGAAATATAAACATAATGCAACTTTCAATTAATAGCGAATGAACTTGAAACATCTGATTTATGTAGAGATTTACTTGTGGCGCCAAGATATTTAATATTGAGAAACCAAAGAATTGTGACAATTATTTTGAATCATTGTTCGCGCGAAAGAAACATTAATAATACATTTGATCGATCATATCGCGTCTCTCTGTGAATATTTTTGATAGCTACTATCGCTCTGGTTAAAGAGATTAGTCATAAACATTCGCATACGTAAAAAGCGATTAACATGTTCCATCGATCTAAATCGATTCACGGAAAATAGAGTTATTACAAAAAACGCGCGTTGGAACTATGCCTAGTTTTCGGATTCGTCGTTCTTTTTCATTTGCATATACTCTATTTGTGCCATATATATAACATGATATAACACTGACATTCATTTTACATGCTATTTGCGTGAGAGATTTATAGTGCAGAGGAATACATTAAAGATAAATAATTTTACTGGTTGTGTAACACACTTTTTTAAGGAGACGTAACAAGACTATTTTCATTAGGAATTCTCTTTATGTGTGTATTTGCATGTAAGATATATTGATTGTAAGTATTTAGAATGAAATGATACGTTATCTTTAAGCATTTTGGTCGTGAACTATAACATAATGTGTAAAAAAAAACTAATTAATATAATGGCTAAATAATATATTGGCTCAACAATTGGTTAACAAAAAATTATGATAAATGTTTATTAAATCTCTAATTTATCTAGCTTTGATGTTGCATGAAAAAATATGTTTCTCGACAATGTGATCGTTCCGAAACATACGGAAAATTGAATGCAAGATTCACCTACAAAATGCAATACATAAAAAATAAACATCGAAATTAAATAAAATTATTTTATGGTGGTTTTATAATAAAATAACAAATTCCAATATTTAAGTGTCAAAAAAGTATTAATTTTCAAAAATCGTGATGTTTCACATTTAGTAAAATTTAAAAATTTAAATGTTTTCATTAAATAAATTTAATGAAAAGGGGCAAAAATTTTAAGAAGGAGCATATGTGGAGATTAAATGTTTTATGTAGTTATGCTAGACAATCACAATGGCTATTGTCAAAATTTTTCGCCAAACCAAGATTTGAGCAACATTGCGAATGTGTTTGTCACGTTGTGTCATTCTATCTGTAAACGATTTAGCCCAACTTTTGAAAGTTGAGACTACGTCGTCTTAAATACTCTCTATTCAAATGTACTAACACATATATAAGCAATCAATTTATATAATTATTTCTAAAAGCATATGATAATGCATATGTCAAGGGCATAGCATAGTGAATGCTCGAGATATCAGAATGATATCGGGATAGCGATAACGATCGATTCAATTACATGCAAATGTATATGCATATACATTTTAAGCAGATTATGTAAAATCATCCTCCTGAAAGCGTGTACAATTATCGAAACATATTTAGAGTATATGCAATTAAAGCTTTGAGAAAAATGTTTTCTCTGTTGACTATATTTATATATAATCGTTCAGTTATATATGTATACAACTAAACTATCACATTATAATATCTTAAACGATTTTGTATCTTCATCTTTAATTCTTGTAATTTTCTTAATTCTCGCAAGAGACGAATCTCCGTTAAGCTAAAATCATGTAATATCGGTAAGAAAGTCTTTAACGAAAGAAAGAGAGTTTTTGCACAGCAAAAATATTAAGAAACAAGAAATAAGCTAAGAAATATTGCTTCGCAATGTGATCTTTGCTCTTGTTATGAGTCGATTATTATGCGATCTCGCTAAAGTCTTATCCTAAAGTCTTGAATAAGGTTGATGTAAGCCAAACTCATATATACTGATCCCAATTGATTTATCCGCCGTTGAATTATAATTTTTCACGGTCGTGTAAACGCAATCAAGGGATTACATCGTCGTTTACGAATAAACGATTTAGCAATAATTTATTATTCTAGTGCCTATGGATACTCGTATGTTTATAAAACCATAGTACACTGGGTCGATTATAATTTATTTCACCCTGTATTACTACGAGGTAATACTATAATTGTAAAAATAATCGTTCTTGCCAATGCTGTAGTCTTGTGGAGAGATGCGCTGTTTTTTATTTTATTTCGCCGATGTTAATTATAATACTGTATGTGAGAGTGCGAGCGAGCGAGAAAAAAAAAACGTATCGCGTAACATTCGCCATTAATAAGGAAAGACTTAATATAAGGTACCGCAGAAAAAAAAAAAAATAATAAATATGATGTTGATGATACCACGATCGATGTGATACTGCCGTTTTATTTTTATTATAATAATAAAGTTTATATATCTGGAATAATCTTAAGGCTTTTATATTATGACGTAATTTTTTAATGTAAGGAATGTCGAATGATAAGATCTTCTGTCATTTGATGTTTTTTACAATAAGAAATTACGTCAAAATATAAAATGAAAAATACTTTAAATAAGACGGCACACTTGAGAGGATGAAAAATAGATCTAGTCTTAAAAATTAAAAGAAAAAGACGAAATAAATAATTGAGATGCAATTTTATTAACGGATATTTTGCGATGGCAGTGATGTTATGTACACACATCATTACTTGTTAATGCGATATGAATGACTATTTGTCACTTTCGGGTTTGATGAACCGTGACATATTTGATTGACCATTTAAATATCGATTGCGATCTGTACATTATACGAAAAGTTACAAATCTATCACACTATACTAACTATAATGATAACAATGATAACAATGTATATCTTATCGACTTATTACGTTTCTTTGAAATTTCATAACGAGATGCTTTACCGCAGATAAAATTTATTGAAGATTATAAACTCATCGGATTATATAACGAGATGAGTTTTCTTAAAAAAAAAAAAAAAAATTATGTTCGAGAACAATAATATTGTACTATCGCTCCGCAATCTCTATCATTAAACTTATCGCGTAACAATCTTAATTAAATAACAAACAATATATTCGCAAAATTATTGCGCTCACTTTCAATTACAAATTCTTTGACGACTTTGGCATTGATGATCTTCCTCGTTAATATTTAATTAAAGTTTCACACAATAAGTATATCATGGAAATTGCAAACAACAGAGGAGAGGGTATGCTTATCGTTTTCCCTTATTTTGATTCAATATCATTTTTCGATAACTATGTAAAAAAATTGGCTACGTAGTTCATATTTTTTCAACATAATTCGAAGGGAAGAGACCGGTCTTCCCTTTCAATCTTCCATGCCACCAACCGCCCTCATCTGAAAAAAAAATTTAATCAATTATAAAATCGTCACCCTTTTTTTAAC
>JBCAUJ010000016.1:4935851-4965456 GCA_038406275.1 Cataglyphis albicans | reverse complement strand
AGAGAGAGAGAGAGAGAGAGAGAGAGGGAGAGAGAGAGAGAGAGAGAGAGAGAGAGAGAGAGAGAGAGAGAGAGAGAAAGACAGAGAGAAAGAGAGAGACAGAGAGAGAGAGGAGAGAGATAATAGAAAAATCTTATCAATAATACGAATATCATAAAGGGGGGAGATATTTTACTTTAAATCTCACATCTGCGCAACTATATGTCGTACAATGTCCTTAAAATATCGTACCTATAATATAGGATTACATATGTCTTTTAAAAGAATTTGGAATTTTTCTCCTTTCTTATACGAAAGATTCAACTCAAAGGCAATCTCTACGATCTATCAGCTACTTCGATTTAATTGAAATCTTCGCTGAGCGTTTTTCGAAATTAATTAAATTACAAGTTTTAAGTCGCTGTTATTACTTATGTATACATTTGGTACCAAATTCGTCACCAATAATCATACATTACACAAATTGTCATCTAAATTATTCAAGAAACACATTTTTTTTTCCAATATATATATATATATATATATATATATATATATATATCTTTTTGGAACACGTCCCGCATGTATGTCCGATTGTTGCGCAAACGCCACGCGATCCGTCAACACACATCACACTTTTAATATATCGCCGTGAACATTTTTTTTCGATCTTACGTACAGTTGTGAGAATAACGCGCGCATCGTCTCTGTGATAATTCAATTTTATCGGAAAAGTTTTGAAAAGTGTGGTCGCGAGGCTACGCCACGACGATCTTAAACTCAATGTTTATTCCACCCATTTTGCTCTTACCATAAATTTAGACCGAGTGTCTATTTGCAAATTTTATTCTCTAAACAGACCTCTCACGATAACAGCGATAATTACAATCAGAGATTCTGTTCCTCAAAGAGTTTTAGGATTGAGATTTGTTCCCAAGAGAGATCATATAGTTTGAAATTCAGCTGTAGTCTTAAAAATTTTATTACCGAGAGTCGCTCCTAAAAAGTATAACTTTCACGACTTGAAAATTAAGAATTTTTTTTTTAATTTCATGCCGATTAAATGACATTATACTCTTCTGACGCGCGATTGTCGATTGTATGTATAAACCAGATTAAATTAACAAGTAGCATATGAAATTTCCGCGTTTCACAATCTGAATTCTGCGCGTGTAATCTTTTCCGTCTTATCGTTAGTCTTCTTTATATCGATTAGTGAATCGAGCCGGTATTCTTAATTAATAACTAGAATTACATTATATTGCAATTGACCTCCGTTTATTTATACAGTTAACTTTTATCACCCGGTATCCTCCTGTTCGATAACGAGAAGTGTTTGATCAAATAAAATACAATTATCCAAATTAAAATATAAATATAAATTAAAATATAAATTAATAAAATATAAATTCTAATTAAAATTAATCTCATCGCGGTCGATTTAAGGCGTAGAAGTTTATGAGGTTTCGTCAGTATTTTGACAATAAAGCTAAATAAAGATTTTTTTGTTTAATTTAAACAACGAACGCGGAAACCGTACGAGATTCCTTAACATGTATCGATGTTTTAGGAAGGCTGAGAAAAATCCGCAGAGTCTCATAAATTTTTACACCTCGCTACTAGCAGTGACATTATGTCCCTCGCACAGTTACTATTCTAATTCCTTAGAATCGTTTGTGCTCGATCGGCTCTTTTTTCGACGAGAAGATTCGTTTCAAGACTTATTTGAGAAAATTCTGGATTTATTTATTTCTCACGAACAGGAGAGCGCGGCGTAAGATGGATTCATTTATTTTTGCTTCATTCTTTTTTCTCTTCCCTCGAGTCCACCCCACTTTCGTTCAGCTTAGAGCGGATTACAAGCGAATCCGATGACACGAAAGAGTGTAAGACAGCGTAGGCACTTTTAGGAAAAAAAAAAAAAAAGGTCTGATGAGATGAGGCTGCGTGTCCGCTCGAGAATTAAGAGTTCTTTTTATCCTCCGGAATGATTATACAATACTGTAATCAAGAGATTCGAAAGTTACGAATTGTCTTCCTCAAAGATTTTTTATTATACTTTCTAGGGTAAAACGCTCGAGCGGACATTCAGTTTACGGTATAAGACGAATCAGGACCTGCTCTTACAAGAGATACTGACATACATGCAAATTGTATTTCGCTGTATAATTCGACAGGGCTTCGGAAAATTACATATCAATTACAATTCCATAAAAAAAAAGAAGATTCTATAAATAAAAGATTCTATAAAATTGAAAATAACAATTTCTTTTAATTCCGCTCTATCTCTATCGATTTATTCGTATTTCACGCTATCATATAAAATGCAATCGCGAAAATGAAAAAATCTTCTATCCTAGAATTCTTTACAATCATCTTTGTTCGTGTGTTAAACGCAATATACGGAGGCAGGTCCTGACAGATCTCTCTTTCGTACAAGACATGTCCTCGGATCTTATCAAGAATTTAACTGCTGCGCGATGAAGAGAGTATAAAGCATATACTCTCGCGATATAGAATAAGATGACGAGACAATGTTAGATTACGCACATCAAGCGCACATCCGAATAAGAAACGAAAAAATCGACAGCGGATAAAATCAGTGGGAGATTTTTTCAACGTTGCCACCGATGCAATATTTTTGCCACCTTTTTCACTCTTTTCGCTTTCGTATTAGAGCTGCACGTATATAGCCTACGATTATCTACGAAACGATTGCTTTTCGTTGACCGTTTAAAATAATCTAAAGTCCCTATAAGTACAATACATAATGTCATCTCCCACATTGGAGAGAGCGACCTATATATAATATATTACATATCCGCTTTGTATGTATGTATCGTGTGCTCTCTACTTCGCGTCTCTCTCTTCATAATACGTCCAAATACTTTTCTTTTGTCTATTATATCGGCGTGATCTCTTCGCGTCTTACATCCACGATGCACGAAGGAAGCCTCGCGTCTGGAGAAAGAGAGCACTCTTGTCCTTTTTCACAATAACACGATAGGCCATTCGATAACCAGTATCGCACTGATATCCGTCTGAGATTGTGGAAGGTGTCGCTCGCATGTACCCAATTAAATCAAACCTTTATTACAGTTAAAATTCGTAATGCGTTCCTTTAAAGTGACGACACGATTAAAATATTGCAATGTAACGAATACAATATGCGATTACAATTTTATTATAACGAGAAACAGTTTGATTCTATGCCATTTTTAAAATAAATAATTCGTCTAATATTTAAACTTTTATCTCCATAAAGAAAAACTTTATTAATAAATTTCTAGCAATTATTCAAAAGCTAAAATTCAATATTTAAATGTAATCTACATATCAATAATTATTTTTCTCGTATTTTTGTTAATCAAATAATAACATCTCTCTATTACAGAGCGACATATTTTTGCAATTATTATTATTTCATAAAAACTGACTGAATTCATTAATATCTGCATTTATGTAGATCCTATCGAATTCTATCAAAAAGTGAGTTAACAGTGATTTATATTACAGTCAAATCTATGAGAAGTCGAGAGAATTTGGTGAAATGAAAATCAACTCGGAAATAAAATGATGGAAAAGCATAAAAAAATTAAATCATATAGATAAACATAATTCTATACATTCTGTTTTACATACAATTTTTTTGTACAATAATTAGCTTTTGTTTTCTTTTTTACAAAAACACTCTGATTTTTCGTCTCATCTCGAATCGAATGGAATATGTTTCTCGGGCGTCAAAGTTGCGTTCCGTTTAATCTCTTCGACACGATGCTTTTTATTTTTCCGTCTCGTTCCGGTCTCTACCTTCTTAGCCTTACGGTAACACTCAATCTTTTCGGGTCGAAGCACTCACTCGTTCTTGCGACCAAGCTGCGACGCGACGACGCGCAATGGAGAGGGGGAGAGGGTGGAGAGGGAAGAGAGAAAAGGCGCATATTTTTTTTTTCCGCGACTAAGCCGTAAATCTCTCAGTCACGAGTCACGTTCGCGACTTGGCACTGAAGGGAGAGAGAGATAGAGATAGAGATAGAGATAGAGATAGAGAGAGAGAGAGAGAAAGGGAGAGAGAGAGAGAGAGAGAGAGCTATGCGACGACGTAGGACGACCTCGGCCCGGTCATCTTGTCGCATCAGAATAGGCCGAGCTTGGTCCGCAGGAACTCCTTAATCGGAACGTAGTATTGGCTCCTTAAGGCCACCATTTCTGGCGTTTTACGCAGGCTATTGAACAGCGTAGTGTCCGTCTCAAACACCAAAACCGTCACGATAAACAGCACTGTGATCGTGAGCATGAATGCCGGTATAAAGAGCCTGATCACGTGCAGGCTCTTGTGTCTGAGTTTAACGCCCGCCGCACGCCGAACGTCCTGGTGATGTTGCTGCTGATGGTACTGCTGTTGTTGGAGACAGAGCTTGGAGTTCTGTAGCTTCTGCATCTTCGGTACGGGCGTGACCGAGCGGCTATATGGCTTGCCGGACGCGTCCAGCAGCTGGCTCTCTGACGACGAATGGTCGAAGGAGTCCCTGAAGTAATAATCGTTCGCCTCGCCCTCATGCTGACCGACTGTAACAGAAAGGATGCGATCGATGCTATTGAATGGTTGCGTCAGCGAACGAGTTGCGTAAGGGACGTTACAGGTGCGGTTTTGCTCCGAGATATATTAAAACCGCGTTCATCAGGCTGACGCGAGATTTTTCGCGATACATAATTAATTCTCTGTGTATGTGTACGTATGTGCAATAATTTTTCATTTATTTTATTGCGATTTCATTAAAAAAAAAAAGATACAAAAACATTTTATATCACGGGCGATAGCACTCTTAGATAAAAATTAAATCGCGACGTAAGATATAAAACGTCAATTTCCACAAACAGAGGAAATCGAACAGCTGACTGTTTGACATAAACACACATGTATGCGTGCACTCTCATAATCATCTCGTAGTGAGATTTATATTAGATATTTCATACGATCATCGTTCTTGTCGATAAACGATTTGAACTGTATAGGATTAATAGAGATTTTTGCTAAAATTTTGCACAATTTAATGGAAAGTGGCCGGTTGTTTGACAGCCAATCGACAAACAACGATTCGCAAAATATCTCGCGGATCTATTATAGGGGCTATTATAATATTGTCGACTTTTATTAAACGTAACAGGCGCAAGCCCATGCAGATCGCAGTGTCGGAAGCGTAACATAAAGGAAGACAAAAAGCAGGATCCAACAACGACGCAAGGTATAAGAAAGGAGATAGATATTGAGCAAACTGAGACAGAGGAAGAGGAAATAAAAAATCCTTCTCTATCATCGTCCTGGGATCTCTCGGGGCGCTCTTACCTGCTGCCTTCTGTCGATCGAATCCGTTCGACAGAACTGACCCGATGGCCAGATTCGCGCAACCGTTGGCGGTCTTCGTCGTCGTCGTCGTCGATCCGTCGAGCTCGCTTACCTCTACGCGCGTTTTTTTACCGTCGCGTGCGGGACTCTTTTTGATCGGGATGCGTCCGTTGGCGCTCGCCGGCGACTTGGAGCTCTTGATTATCAGCGCGGTCGATCGCACCACCTTCGGGCTCCGCTCGTTAACTAGGGCGTTAATGCGCTGTCGCACGACGTGCTCGATGTCGCGACCCGCCAGCTCCTCCGAGCCTATCACTATTTTCTGACTGTACAACGGTTGCGGTCGGTTCAGCGTGCTCTTGGGAAATTTCAGTTTGGCTTTCGCACGGTTTGTGGTGGTGGTGTTGGAGGTGGTGGTTGTGGTAGTAGTGGTGGTAGTGATGGTAGTAGTAGACGTGTGGGTGGCACTCGCATGCGTATCATTTTCGTCTACGGCTAAAAGAACAGAAAGAAAAGAGGAAAACAAATCAACCGAGGGTCTAAAAAAAGCCAAAGAAGCGGCGGCGATCGTAAAAAGAAAAAAAAAAAAAAAAAAACTGGGGGCTGCGCAAAACTTGACTTGTCCGAAATTTAATGAACAATGTAAATAGACGACGATAATTCAATTCACTTGGCTTGGAGTATGACCTCCGCTTTTTAACGAGGAACCAATGTCATATACGTCAGCTTCGCAATTTTCTAATCACTTCCTTTGATATAAAAAAAATTACTTAATCTCGAAGAAGAGCATACGCTGACGAATGCCGTCATTACACTTTATCTCATGCACTAATTTCTAAATCTTCTAAGCTTCTATCTCCTCGACGATTCACATTTTATCCGCTATATTATATCTAACTAGAGATACATTTCTCTTTCGCAAGGTTTGAGGCGAGCTTCAAATAATAACATAGATCAATGTATTCGCTTTGCGTTAACTCTCGTGTACACATGCGTCGGCGGCGATGGGCCGGGGGAGCTGAACGAGATTAGAGGAGATCCAACATTTCCAACAGCAGACAGAGATAACGAGGGAAAGAGGCGGAAAGTGGGAGAGACACGGCCGTCACAAACTAACCGTTGTTTCTCCTGGCGTGAATCTCTTGGTCCTCGGATACGGTCTCCAGAAGGGGCAAGGTATTGTCTGGACAGTAGGGCGAACTGAGGACCCCCGCGCCGCCCTCCAACATCCCGCTGCCGTCCAGGCCCGCGCTGTGACAGCTACGCGGTAGGCTGGAGTATCCTGAAAACGCGTGAAAGGAGAAGAAATGGCTATCGTGCGATATTCGTACCTGAAAATATCGCGTTCATCGACATCAGACAACTCGATCGTTTAACGATTTATTCATGTCCTTTTTTCATTTTTGTCGCGTCGACGCTGCTGTCGCCGCTGCTGATTTTATCGTGACATTTATTCCTCCCTCCCTCTCCTCCCCTCTCCCCCCAAACCACCCCCTCCACCTTCCTCCCCTTCTCCGATGGTAAGCTTCCTGGTGAACTTCCTACCGATCTTCGTTGGAGAGCGTGTTTATCTTTCGCTTAGAGATTCCAAAATAGGAGATAGTAAAATTACAGGACGATGTAAAAAGTGAAAGCTGCTCACGTATTTCGACGAGGTCCTGGCTCGGCGTGCTGGGAGTAGCCGGCACGCTGCTGGCCTTCCTTCTCAGACACGTCGTCTGGCAGCGTTGAATCGGCGGTTCCTCCTTCCGGAGCGGTCCAACCTCTTCCAGGACCTCCCTCTCCGTTCTTCCGGTGTACTTGAACTTGTAACCCCAGGAGAAGATGGAACCGCCGCTCACCACCGGTGCGTCCGACGCCCTCGGCAAGCTGAGGATAAATCCATTTGTTGCGTTAAATAATTCTCCAATAATCTAGATTCTAGAAAAATATAAATTAATGTACGCCGTGCTTGGTAATTTTTAAAAACCGTTTTTAAAAATAAAGTGAGAAACTTATTGATATTTAATATTTATAGAAAAGATTTTAGCATAAATATATATATATATATATATACCGAGTTTTTTTTTTTTAATGGGATAAGAAAGTAAGCAAAAAATGTTTTTAGATAAAAAACTGTTTTTTTTTAGATAATTTTGAAAAATAATGCCAGTTTTCTCCGAACAAAAGATCGTATAGGATTTAAATTAATTAATTTTATTTTCTGGGTCAGTAACCAATGGATGAGCTAATTACTTCGCGATTGTTTAATCAATTGAATGGGAATATTTTTTAATGGATTAATTTTGATTTTTATAATTCAATAGTATTTTTTTGACGTTCTTTATTTTTGAAGTTTTCATAAAAGTTAGAAGAAAACTCTCTCAAGCATAGTTAAAGTGATGCTATTTTTGTTATTTCGTGGACCAGAAGTGAGAACAATGCAGGAATCTGATATCTAATTTTAATAAATTTAATTTTTCCAAGCCGTGCATCAAAGCGAGAAAATTAGATTTTTGCTGTAAATTTTTGAAAATCGACATTCTGAGTAATTAATGGGGTGAAAAATCCATTTTTAAAGAAGTAAAAAATAGTTTTTCAAGTAGTTTCTGTTTTTTTATTTTACCTCTTTAATTTCTAATCGCATATACTCGCAGCAATTCCGCTTAATAAGCATTTCCGCCATCCATCGGAGCTCGCTCGGTAGGAGGAAACATAAAATTTGGCCGCGGCGATAAACCGTGCACGTAAGTGCCAGCGATATTTTTCACGAAACGGAATGCATCTTTTACACATCCGAGAGCCACTTTTACGATCCAATTACTTATCTCGGAAAATTTTGGAACAGTTGCACGTACAGCGAGAGGCGCAAAAATATTTCGCAAACTTAACATTAAAAATTAAGAGCACACCTGCAAACGATTGAACTTTCGCGAAGGAAAGGATCTTATCCTCGGCCTAAAAAAATCTGTGGTTAAAAAAAATTTCACGCAAAAGAGTCGGGGAAATGAACTTAGATAAGAAGCTAGTACGTATACTTACGTAAAAAATAGCATCTGTTCAATGGCGCATCTCCACACGTGACGACAATTTGTTGCTGTGGGACACTTGAATCCAACAAGATGCTTTTTCTGAAAATTGACAACAATATGAGGAAAAGTATCTTTTATATTTTCGGAAAATCGTTTCACGTTTTCCTCGATAGAATATAGATTTAAAATGGATTTCTCGTCTTTCGTCAGTAGAAATAAAATCGATTTTTCGTCTCTACTCAATAATATATATTTCATTAACTTTTTAAAACGTTAAACTTTATATTAAAAAAAATTTTTTTAATTTTATATTAATTAAATGTCGAATTAAAATTCAATAAGTCGCTCTCTCACCTTCGTCCTTACGTCCTGAGCGGCCACAGAGAGAAATAATAGGATTACTTGATTTTTAATTATTAAAGTATCTGACGTCACATGTGCTTATCGCACGCAAGCGAGACATGCACGAATAAGAGCGCGAATTTTTACGTACAACACAATGCTAATGAAGAATCGTAAATAAAATAGTCCTTTTTCAAGATTCAAACACGTTTCTTTGTTTTCAAGTTACAAGCAACACACTGTCAAGAGAGTATCCTGTTTATTTAAATATTTATTATACTTAAATAAGTAAAAAATGAGAGCTTTTTTCACTCTACTTATTTATTCATATTGTCAGTTCCTTAATAATAAACAAGAATGTAAATATAAACTAAAGTAAACAGGATACAATAATCTCGCGTAATTATTAAGAATCCTTTAATTTTATTTCAAGAGGATTTAAATTTACTTTCTTCTCTTAATTTCATCCCCCATAATTTTCGTCTTCTTACGGTTTCTCATAAATCTAATAATTTTAATGTTATTTTAATTTTTCCCCAAAATTTCTTTTTCTCTTCTGGCAATTTTCTTCAAAGCAAAACAAAAACAAACAAATCTCTAGAAGATTATTTTTCCTTATCAGCTAGTTTATCGATCCTCCAGATGCTGTCAAAGTTTTAGATATTTAATTTCAGGACACCCTGTATATCTTTGACGTATCTTTTAATTTCATTGATTAAAGCACCGACGTAACGCAAATTCGCGTTCGCTTACCTCGTTTATCGTCACATGCACGATAAACATCTTCCCTTCGAAGTTGATCTTTTGAACTTCCGACCAGCGGAAATGTTGTATCTTCCGTGAGTCTTGAAACGTCAGGATCCCGCAGTGGTTAATGCCCAGGTGGAGCTGCGTACCCTTGTCAGGATCCTGTGTATATAAGTGAACGTATTTATCAGAAGATAAAATTTCAACGCGATCGCAGAAAGGCGTTTCGTGAAATTGAAAATTTATTAAATAATTATTATCTATATTATCTATAATTTATTATCTGAATCGAGTTTTGCAGAAATATTTATTAAAGTTTTCTTAATAAATTAAAAATTTATTAATACATTAATTATATATTAATATATTATAATTATATATTAATTAATATATTATATAATATATTAATTATTAAGTAATAAGAATAATTAATAAGTAACTGAAAAAAGTTTTTTTTTTTGGAGATAGAAACACAGATAAAATATATATAAATTTCATTACCCTGAATCTTATTTAATTCTCTCTAGTTGTACCTGTGTGTGTTATTGGGATTAATTTTTTCCTCCATAGATCTTTTCTTTTTATTCGTTGCACAATTCATTCGTAATCTTGTCGCGAATGTGACATTTAATTGTGACATTTAATAATCAACAAGTATCCTCTTGTTCGTTACGCTGAAACGGAAAATCTATAGGCGAGCGATGCTCTTTTTCGAACAGATGAAAACATCGTCGTGCTGTTAAAATGACATTTTCCCTTAAGCGGAAGACGATCGCGACTGTATGCACCGCGATTATTTCGCAGCGAGAATGTCACTGTCCAGGCAGGAAGTAGAAAACCAATAAACGACAGATGTTACCCGCGCTTCGTCGCGACAAAAATGCAATGAATGCATCTCGACGAATAATAGCGGGATGTTTTTTCTCGCCAAGCGATTCGAAACGCCAGATTATTAGTTCGCCTCGAGCCGCAGCTTTATTTGTCAGCAAGTCTTCCGACCGTGATAACGGGTGTTAAGTTTCAATGGGCGCATCGATCGAACTAAATATTTACATTAATCAAAACAATAGCGTCGGCATTGAAAGACGCGCCGATGACAGATCTAAGGAAACGTTCAGAGTTCCTCCTCTTTAGAATACCCTTGCGTAGAAATGATTTTTACGTATATATTTTTTCGACATTTTACAACATTCTGAACACATTTTGAGTGGCGTCAAAATTTGAAAAAAAAATTTTTCTTACAAAAACAAAGCTTCCTCTATGAGGAAGCGAAAAACAATACGAGATGTCACATAAAGGATTCCCATAACTCTGACTTACGCTCACTTCTCGATTTCTATTAGGTAGGGATCAGTAACGAGCGGATCGAATCTTCAACCGGGTGAGTTGTCAACAGAGTATAATAGACGCGCTCTCGAGGAAATCGCGCGCAGGGATTGTTCCTCGTTTGAATATCAATGAGGGCCCCTTCATATCCCGCGATAATGGAGGAAATGTCAATAATAGAATATTGGCTTTATCTTGAAAAACATTTTCCAACATTTTCTTATCAATTTTGTACGTGATTCTATATACAGGGAGTCCTAGAATTACACCAACAAAGGTTTGGAGGTTATGAAGGGCATCGAAACAAGCCACGTCCGCAAATGAGTGCGTCTGGAGAGTCAGAGACTAAACAAAAGGGAACGCGAATCCGAAAAGTCTGATTTGGAAACTTGGGAAACTTTACACACACGTATTCATTGAAATAAATGAATTTAAAAATTTCCAGCAACCCAGAAACGATCCTAAGAAACGAAGCCACCCGTCATGTATGTAGAAGGGCTTTTTGCTTTTTTTTCGATATATCTCCAAAATTATTCGAGATATCAAAAAATATTCTATACAAAAGTTTTGTGGTAAAGACACCTCTACTCAACCGCATTAATAAAAATTTTTTAAAAATAATTTTTTTCAAAGATTTTTGCCCTTGTTGATCTTTGATTCTAGTATCGAAATGACAAAATTGGCTTGTTTTTTATAACTACTTAAAATTTATCGGTTTAATTTCTGGAACATCCTGTATATATTGAAATTAAATGATAAACTGATGGAAATTAAAATCGACTTTAAATACTTCGGTATTGGCTTACATTTGATAATATCCGTAATGTCTCTGCAATGACGTTTACATAAAAGCGTATTATTCATATTTTGCGGATAAAATAACGATGCAAGTAACGCTCATGCCATATTTGTGATAATTATGTATAACATTATTTTATATGCATTTATTCAATAATATTTTAGTTATTGTACAGCGACAATGTGTGCGTAACGCTGGACGTAATAACTTAGATATGTGTTTGTAACGAAATGTCACGTGCATTCTGATGAAATGAAAGGGAGAAATCCGCGGATTTATGAAACGAACATAAAGTACGATCGTTCGCCGAGCGAAAAAGATAAACTGGTTATAAACTCTTATCGGCGAAACTCTAAGCGAGATGTATGACTTCTATCCGCTACATTCTGTCATGATTTCTCTCGACAAGTTCATCTGTCGATCTCAAAACTCGCGATCGCGAGATCTCGTTACTTTTACGATCTCTATTTTCGATAAGGATGAGGCAAACAATATAAACCAACAATGTAAACAAACAATAAAAATTCCTCGACAAGTTTCAATAGAATATTTTGATAGTGGGGGGAGAGGTTTGACGGAGAAGCTCGAGGGGGAGGCACGAGTCGCTTCGCGCGTCGTCGCATTATCTTTGGAAAAACGTAATTATTCCAATCAATTATTACAATTTGCGATTATTTAACATTTTATAGGCGTATACTGTCCGCTGACAGCAGAGTCGTGACGAGTAAACAGATAATGCCATTTTCCTGGTCGAGTAAATCGTAGTTTCCTATGTGATCGTAATATTTTCGATGTTTATAAATTTTCCTAACCTAACTTTCCTTAAACCTAACCTACCTTGCTAGAGGAACGAATTATTGTTGGGCAGTTTACATCTTGGGTTCTAATTTGTAAATTGAACAAGAATATCTTTTCATTAATCTGGATTAAAATAATAATTCGTGTGTAAAATTAAATAATAATTTTTAAATTAATTAAAAAATTAATTATTGTAGATAAAAAAAAATTATTATAGATAATTATAAATAATTATTATTTATAATAAAATTTATCGGATTTGTTAAATCTGATTTTAAATTAAAATTATTATTTAATAAAATTAATTAATAATTTTAATCTAAAATCGGATTTCCTGTTAAATACAAATCAATAAAATACACAATTGCTTCTCGCTTTGCAAATCAATTTTGGTTTGTTTGAATTTTCGAAATTTACAATGGATGACACGTAAACTCCATTAATAAAGAATCGTGCAAGTAACATTAAGATATACATATATATATATATATATATATATATACAACGGTTTGGAAATTATTTAAGTTTAAAGTCTTTATTGATTTTTATGGAAAAAATTTGACAAAGCAAAAACATTGCTAGCAAAATACAAGCTTTCACTTATATCAAGAAAATAAATATTTGTTCAAAGCTTGATTCAGATTCATTTATGCGTTTAAAAATTATTTATTAAAAATTGTAGAAAAATATTATCGCTTTTTCTCTCCTTTTGTAAATTATTTTTTTTTTTGTTTCTTGCAATTAATTTCAAGAGATACTCACGATTAAAAGTTTCGTCATAAATTAGAAAAAATATTAATTATAATTATTCTCTTTAGCCATTAAAAATATTATTATGCGATTACATTATTATTTTAATTACAACATATTATTTTGTGATACTTAAATTCTTTTTATAATCTAGATTTATTTATTTAATTTTTCAAACAGTATAGGAAACATATATTTTTTTTTTAATTTTGACAATTTTTTTGCTACTAGTGTACAACCAAAACATCCTTGAAATATCCTTCGAAAATACTGGGTTTCGCGGGATTCTGCCAGAAACTTTCCGCTAATAGTCTAAGTAGATTGAAATGAAAGTGACTGGAGAAACGAGTTTTCGAATGGAAAATTCTTAGACAGCGTTCATTCACTGTCGCCAATAAAACACGTAAGAGATAAGGAAAATCACCTTGACCGGATGAGGATCGACCGCGTACGTGTCCAATTGCGAGGCTATCCTAAGGAAATAGTTTTCCGCCTGTTCCGGCGTGAAGCCTTTTAACTGTGCCTGATGTATCTCCATCGCCTTCTCCTCAATCGTCGGTGTCTGCGTCTTCAGCAATTTGTGCTCGGAGATATAATTCCCTTCGTGAATCTCGGGATCGTAATCTCCCAGCTCGCCTGAAACAGTTCCGAGAAAGAAAATTTCGTTCCGTTATTTGTAGCCGCAGGCAAGGTAATGTCGATCGTCAAGAAAATTATCAACCGCTCTCTTCTCTGCTTTATCAGTTTTATTTTTATCAATCAAAATTCCTTAAAGACTAGTAATTTTCTAAATCGTAGATTTCCTGAGCCGGGAAAAACACTGTTCCACGTATGCGTGAATTTCGACAAGGAAATAGACGTTTTACGACCACAATTATCGAGTGCACTGATAGTAGATGGCTTGATAAATGAACGCCACTCATCGCGAGTATTATTCAATAGCAACAGAGAGCGGACAATCCGGGATAAATCGTTTCACGATTGAGAAGCGATCGTTGCTTGAACAGAATGTCAAAGACAAATGGCGAGAAAAGCGCGAACATATCTCTTAGGATTATCAGACTTGCGGCAAGTTTCTTCCTCTCCTTCAATCGACGAGAGAGCCCGCGTGATAAGAGCAATTCGTTTTATAAGCAAGTAAAAAATTAGAAACTTTTTCTTAATTTTACTTCCTCCCTCTCATAATATCAGTGAGCTTTTCTGAACACATTGGCATCGAAATTTGAAAAAAAAAAGAACAAAAAAAAAATTTTTACAAAAAAACAAAGCTTCCTCTATAAGGAAGCAAAAAGGGTACGAAAAATCTGAACAGCGGCCTCTCTTATGTAAAGAGAAAGCTCATCGATCCTGTTCGATTATGCAAAATAAAAAGAAATTCTCGCTAAAATGGTTACCGTCATGGTCAATAAAAAGATCGGAAGCGAAAAACGAGAAAGTTTTTTTTTTCTTTTTTGTCACCAGAGCGCGATATACCGGGGCGTTGAAAGGTGAAGGATCTAAGAATTGATGGTCGACGACCCAAGTTTTAATACAAGGAGTCACGATCGGTGGAGAACCGAATGGATCTCTCAATAATGAAATCGTAAGAGGAGCAAAAGGTTGAATATCTCTCACTTACGTAAGAGAGAGAGAGAGAGAGAGAGAGCATCGGACTCCCGGGAGGTTTACTCTCCAGACTAACTCTTCGATCGCAATCTATAAGATTCCATAAATAGGCTCTCGCATTTATCTCGTTATAAAGCACGAGAGACTAAATTTAACGATAGAAATACGCGTTAGGGGCAATATTAGATTATGGCCGTTTTATCGAAGCTAAACACACGACTCGGTACTGAAACAACTCGTTAACGTGATTAAATCCTTATATAGTCGAACATGAAGCGAAGTAAACGTGAAGTAAAACCATGCAATCATACGTTTTACCGGAAGGGCTCTATTCGATCGATTGACGACGATGAAGGGGGAGGGGGGGGGGAGGAGGTAGGGTGGGCGACACACGATGACCGTGGATAGGTCACTGGAAAGGAAATCCTGAATTATGGGATTTCCGAAGTCGTGATAAAGGAATAAATTGATCGAACGTATGAAATGGAGAGAGGTTGAAGCTGCGAGCACGTGGTCGACAAACGTCATACATTATTTATCGCACGCGAGTCCGACGCTAGATATTTATGTGGTTGTATTTATCGTTTATCGACAAATTTCTCTTCGCGATTTCATGTTTAGATTTATCGCAGTTGCTTTTTAATTCGTAAGAAAATTAATCCTCTCTGAATTCGCACGTAAAACCTTAATAAGTATCTTTGACAAGTAGAAAATAACATCTTTTAGACGCATTGAAAATAAATAAAGGAAAAGTGAAAATAAAAAAAATTGAAAATAAATAAAGGAGATAAATGCGGCAGTTTATTTTTTATAAAATTTTGAATTTTTCAAAAAAAAAAAGGACGCTGCTCTAACTTCCGCAAATTTTGAGATATCGGGCTAAATATATTTTTTACTGAGGTTTTTTTTTTTTTTATTAAAATTATCATAAATAATATCATAAAAAAAAGGAAATAAAATTATGAGGAAGCAATGTGCAAGTTTTTAATTTGCACAATTTTTTACTCGTTTTGTTTCTTGATTGATGAAAAATTTTTGTCATAAATTAAAAAGAAATATTAATTACAATTATTTTCCTTTAAAAAAATATTAAAAACCATATTATTTTCTGACACCTTAATTCTTTTTATAATCCAGATTTATTTATTTGATTTTTTGAAACGTAAGAAATATGTTTTTTTTTCTTTTTTAAATTTCGACAGCTTCTCAAAACATTCTTAAGAGAGGAATCAAGAACTGATTGAATGATTCCTGATACCTCATTTATTTTCTCTTTCATCGGCATTAAGATGGAAAATTAATGAAAGAAAAAAAAAAAAAAAAAAAAAACAGAATTAAAAACTTACTTTGGATGATGCAAGCCACCAGTAGAGCTGCCTCGCCAGGAGTGCAACACAAACGCCCGTAAAGGAGGTCCCTCTTGAGCTGCTGATAAACTTGATACCGGGTGATCTCCTCCTTTAACCGCAGAGGATCGGGCGGGTAGAATTTCACGCGAAAGCAAAGCAAAATCTCATGCATGTCTGAAACACAGTATAACCAGTGCAAAAGACCGGACGTATCTATTTTTCTTTTTTTTTCATTTTTTTATTATTATTTTTTTTTTAATCGATGTCCCCGATTTTATAATTAATTATAATTAATTAAATTATTCAAATTATAAAGTTACTGGATTTCGA
The DNA here is from genome assembly GCA_038406275.1 of Cataglyphis albicans. Taxonomy (NCBI): domain Eukaryota; kingdom Metazoa; phylum Arthropoda; class Insecta; order Hymenoptera; family Formicidae; genus Cataglyphis; species Cataglyphis albicans. The sequence continues at coordinate 4,949,073 of JBCAUJ010000016.1, read as the reverse complement.
TTTAATTATTAATAATTAATAATTTTTAATCAATAATTTATCATTTATTGTTTATAATTTATAATTTATAATAATAATATTAAAAATAATAATAATCATAATAACAATAATAAAATTAAGAAAAATAATAATAAAAAAATAATAATAAAAATGGTAATAATAATAATAATAATAATAATTTATAATTTATAAAATAATAAAATATAATTTATAATTTACAATCAATTATTATTAATTAATTATAATTCTGCCAAGCATTACGTCATAATTATGACATTCGCGACAACCGATTGCTTTTGACAGATCCATATGTAAATAAATCTTCTCTTTTTTTTTTCAGAGAATACACATGCGAGCTTTCATCTTGCGCGAATTCGTGTGTGATTATTCGTGTTAACACGCACCACCGCGCTTGGTGTCGTGTAAGCATTAACAAGTGCAATATTTCATGGTAAACGCGGGAAGATATACGCGAACGCATCGCGATGCAAATCGGCTTTTACACTACGGCGATAATGTAACGTTGCCGTCTGCAAGGTCGTGATGTCATTCGAATACGCTATCATTACGAAGGCTTCGGCTATCATTCGTTGCCTTCGATAGGCGACTCTACACGCGAACTGTCATTACTGGCATATGTACATAAAGTGCAAGCGAGATTGCATACTTAATCGAGGATGATTTCTCGATTTTATCATCGCCGTGTTAACGCGATACGTGCGTGCATAGCGCGTCTAAATTAAACGTCACGGAAATATCGACGTTACCAGATAGCGTACGGTCCGCACGGCGGATACGTGTCAAGATCAACAGGTATACGCGCAGGTAAGGACGCTGCATTCACGGTCCATTCCTCCATCCGGATTCACACACCGTACGGTATTCTTCGGGGGGGATTCGAGTCTATTGAAAAAAATTCCAATTCGTAAAGAAAAATTCTCCTTCCCCCCCCCTCCCCCCCCGTCTAATCCCCCTCCCCGTGCGAGCGCGGGAATATCCTCTTTCCCACGCGAGGATCCGGACCGAGATTGTCCGGATCTCTCTTCGAGACGAGAAAAAAAAAGAAAAAAAAAAAAAAAAACAAACAAAGGAAAGGAGAGAAAAAACTCTAACGCTTTCGACGTCTGCTCCAGATTGACGAGAATAGGCCAGCGGGTCGCTTGAAACTTTCATGTGACATCGATTCGACTTGTAATTGGGTGCGGGAGGAAAGAAGAGGCACGACGATCGAAGCCTTGGTCACAGCTGTTCGCTGATACCTGCGTTCTAAGCGACTCACACACACACACAGGTAACATTATTATGCGACCGTCGACTGTGTAAGATTATAGTTTGTGCGATAGCGAGGGATGCCATTCGACAGAATTGCCCGCGAGCGTAATAAGAGCGTCCGTTGCAGCGAACCTTGATTTGTGTCTCTACTTCCTCGAATTACAAGCGTCCGTTGCATCGTTAATTGCGTATCGCGCGACGAACAGGTAGGTAGGTCGAGAATGAAATGGCTTCGAGCTTTATTCGCTTAACGGGGAATGCGTTTATACCTCGAGGAGGAATAAATTATGGAGAGCGCTGGTCTTTTCAAAAAAAAAAAAAAATTTTGCAAAAAAAAAAAAAATAAAAACAATACACGGTGTGTTTCTAAAGAAAAGGCGAAAAATTTTGGCAGATGATTCTTTGTCGAAAATTACCAGTGATGTTTCGTGTATACTCCTATATTCCTCCCTGAGTTACACTCCTTTAAGGAAGAAGGTAAAAATTTGGTTTTTTTTTTTTTTTAATTCTAATTTTGTGTCATTTTGGTTCCATTTTTTTTTCCAGCATTTACTCTAATTTTGTTTTACTTCCCTTTTTTTATTCTAAAATTTTCAACTTTTTATAACTCGAAATCTGTGCCATTTAGCACGGTGTTGTGCATATTTTACTTTTTTGTTCTTCAAAATTATTGATTTTATAAAGAAAATAAAAGAAAAAAGTTTCTAAAGGAATCAAGCTTTCTAACGCATATTTTTAGATAATCACATTCCGATCCGTAAAAAGTTCTAATAAAAAATTGGATAGGGGTTGTTAGTTTCATCCCCTTATAACGATACGGGAAGATTAAAAAAATATTAGTAGGTATCTTTCTTACCAGTGAAAAATATCCACCAAATTTACCTTTTCTAGCTTGTCCAAAATTTGAAAAAAAAAAAAAAAAAAAAAAAAAAAAGTCAATTTTCACCTCTTTTTTTTTAAAGAAATAATAAATCCTCAGAGAGAAATATAGGAATATATGTTCATATATAAAACACCCCCTTAATTTTCGACCAACATCTAAAATTTTCCGTACTTATTTAGAAACAAACCTAACTTAACCTAACCTAACCTAACCTATATAACAAAACGCCTGTCTTTTTCCATTGAAAAATTAAATTCTTTGCGATTTCGAATGATACCAACCTTTCACTTGCTTGATCGCTGTTTTCGCTAGGTCCAACCAATGCTGCAAAAAAACAAAGAGAACTATTTGAATATATTATATATAACATGGATGAATAATAAATTGCCAAAATGACTTTAAATATGTATAACAAAAAATTTTTTTTATTTATTCATTTGCACGTTATGGAGCAATTTAACTTGGCAAAAATCGTACACGCTTCGCGTGTTTGATAAATGTTCGTGTATTTAGACACGGTTATTTTCTCTCCAATCATAACGCGTATGAATTCGAGACGCTTTAATTGCTATCTCGCTCTCTGCTTATTTACTCGGCGTCGCTAAAATAACATACCATGACAGCCGATTCGCATGAATATTACGTAAGAGGAAAAAAAAAAGCAAAGATGCGAAATATAAAGTAAAATGAGTTTCTGATGATACTATCGTAACAATCTGCATTCGCTCGTGGACATCGGAATGTTTTTTTATCCTTGGATATTACAGTGATGAGGATGCGAATCTGCTCTAATAACGTTCAGCAAGCTCGTTAAAGTGACCGTGACTAAAGTAAGAGCAAACTGCACGTGTTGACAAAGTTTGACGTTATTATATTCACGAAATGGATATAAATTGTTTCGCATGCACACAGAGTGTCTATCCAAAGCTTGTAAACAAATATTCTGAGAAAGGTTTCCCCGATTTTTCAGGCAATTTGTTCAAAATTACAGATAAAATTAAGGAATTTTTAGATGGAATTTTTTGAATATAAATTTATTCAATATAATTTTTTTGCGTGCGTTTTCTAATGCTTTTTACTTATACAAAAATGAACCACTTAATTTTTAAATATTAAATTTAAAAATGTACTGAAAAGAACTGAATGACTGAAACTTTTGTATAAGCATTTTTTATTTTTTATTTATTTATCTTTATTTTCTATCATTAATTGTAAGAATTACAATAAAAAAATGTGCGCTCAGTATTTTTTGCTATGACAATGAATGACATATAATCAAAGAGAAAGATATATATTTTTAATATATTTGAAATATTAATTCACAATCCGATTGTCGATGATTGCAATATAAGAACAAAATGATTAGAGAGAGAATTTTTGAAAAAATGTCCTAAGTTCGAATAAAATTCCATGAGAATTCTCTTGATTTTTCAAACAAAATTCCTGAAAATTCTAGGTTTTCTAGGTTAGGTTTTCTAGAGAGAGTTTCTAGACACCCTGTATGCAGCTTTGCTTCGCGCAATTATATAATAATAACGCGGATCTTATACTTAATTTATTTAGATTATACTTAATGAGAATATATCGAGAATCGAGTATATAATATCGGGTTGTCATAGATTTATAAACATGGTCACGCAATTGAAAAGAAGCAAAAAGAGATAAGTGATGCAAATGGAAAAGTAATAAGTGATAAGGAAATCGGAAAGCAATCGATACAAATTCCTGTCAACATATGTTGCAATTATTTTTAATCATATTATTTTACACATTTGCTTATAAAACGTTTATATAAAGAAAAAAAAAGTAAATTCACACTAGTATGTAATTTTTGTTTTGGAGTTGATAAAGTGAAATATCCGATTACATTCTTTTTCCACACAACTTTAAAACGTTACAAGAGATTAAATATGATTTGATATACGCGATGCAAACATAAAATAAGCGATTTATCATTTAAATTGGCGAATTCAGCAAAAATTGCATACTTTTTATTTTTTTTTTATTTTATTTTTTATTTTATTTTTTTATTTTTTTTTTTATTTTTTTTTTTTTGAAACACTTTATTTTTTGAAAAATAATATCTAGCTTAAAAATACAAAGGATACGAGTATAAGATTTTTCTAACGCATAATAAATGTAATGTAAAATATATAAAATAATATATACAAATATATATAATTATATATCTAATGTTTATATATTATATAAAATAATATATAATAAAATATTATGTAATATAAAATATATATTACATAAAATAATATATACTAAATTTTATAATATAAAATATATAAAATATTATATAAAATATTATATTATATGTCTATGCATTGCCCCAAACTACAGATCCGTTTATGTGGATGAAAGAGGATCGGGTATTAGCGCTCACCGTGTATTTTTTTGAACCGTTCGTTCTATCGGCTACTTTTAGAAAATAAATAGAGAGGATTCGGCTCTATTCAAGGGTAATATCGGTCGATATTACGTGCGATATAATTTATCATCCTCAAAAGATTTAGTAGCTGACATGTGGCTCCTTCGTCGTTTATTCCAACGAGATTGTTCGAAGATGCGGAAAACTCGATAAAAATTTCCTTACAAATTTTCTTTCAATTACGGGCCGAAGAAATAACGGAGAAGCTGCGCCCCGAAACTGTGGGGCGCGGCCCTTTAATTTTTGAAGACACGTTGGAACGTCCGCGAATGTCTGGACAGGCATTATCGATTTTACCTTGAGAGAAGCCTTAAAAGAAAAGCACGATTTGGCGGGATGCTGCGTATGCTGACAATGAGATGGCGAGATTTTTTTTTTTTTTTTTTTGCTCGCGATAAAGAATAAAAATAATTCCATTAAATTTTCGCGCCCTTTTCGTCATGCCACTTTATCGCGGAATTAAAAAAAATTACTGTTAATACCGTTTGTTCCGTGAAAAGGATAATGAACATCGTTATCTAAAAATGTCCTTAATAATTCGAATCGGTGTTAAAATTAAAACGATTCTGTGCAGTTTAAATTTCCGGATTTGCTTCATTCATTTCGATTTTAATGAAAATGCTCTTCGAGCAGGTGAATAATAAATAATTCTTCAAATTCAGATAAAAGTCAGATAAATTTAGATAAATAATTTAGATAAATAATTCATCAAATAAATCGAGGAACGAGCAAGCAAATAAATACAAACTCTCAAATTTTACTTAATAAAATTATGATTTTGTAATATTATTTTAATCGCGAAAAAATCATGAATATTTATTATAATTAACAATCTATACTACAATGTATATGCAAAAAAAGAAATAACTTTTATGTAAAGTGTTGCATCCATTTCAATTTCGATCGGTAGTCTAACTTTAAAAATAGATATCGCTGATAATTGCAAAAAAAAAAAATCATGCATATTCATATATTCGCGTTTGCAATACTTGCAGGTCTTCCTGATGAACGTTTATTAGGTAAATTGAATTTATATTCTTTGTCTCTCTAGAATCGAGAATATCTAGCAATCGATGCGCCAAATTGCATTGTTGTATTAAATAAAATATCATTTCAAGAGAATTTTCTTTTTTTTTTTCAAATAAAAATAAAAATTATAGCGACGTTTATTGGAAAATAAGATCATCAGTTGTATCATCATCTGTCATCATCTGTCATTGTATCATTATCTGTCATCATAAATTTGTCGACGAAAACGTTTCTCAAAGATGGAGAAAAAAATTAATTTTGAACAATTTTAATAAATATAGATGAGCGGAAAAGTATAAATAAAGGCTATTGTACTCATGTTTGTAAGCGGATGACAGTGTGCTACGTTGAATCGTTGGTATTTCAAGGCGCGTCTATTTTTAAGTCTTCCAGAATTACACCGATGACCTAAGAATAACGATTACCAGATGAAGTGCAGCGCACGCCATGCCACGACAGGTGTTGGTGGATCGATTTTAATTGCACGTCACAAAAGATACAAAGATCCTTGCATCTTTTGTGACGCGTCAAACGTTCGACTTTCCAAAAGAATATTTAAGAAAAAAAGGAAAAAAAAAAAAAAAAAAAACAGGCAAGCGGCAATTAAACAACACTTTACACAGACAAAACTTGCATATCCGTTTGCGGAAATATTTAAGAAGGTGATATATTTGCAAGAGAATAAAAATGTAAATTTTGACAGTTATGTTTATTGTGTCAGCAATAAATGTATAAATAAGTGGGCTCACCCTTTCCCTCTCTTTATCGACGTAGCGAAGCCCAAAATAGTCCATCTCCAAAATGTTGAGCTGCTTGCAGACATATTCAAGGATGTGTCGTCCCTTGTCTTGTGGCTGCGACAAAAAAAAAGAATTGTCCACGATTAGACACGCTCGAGATATTCGCTTTGTCTTAGCTTTTAATTAAAAGACAGGCAGGAATAAAAAATAAATTGCCATACCAAAGATTTACGTTTAAAGATATTTTAACAATCTTTTCCATCTCTAAATATAAATAATGATATTTTCACTGAATATATCAATTTGACGACAAAATTATGCAACTTCAAGATATCAAGTAATTTCAATGCACCTTGTGAAAAGATAAAAAAAAAAAAAAAAAAAAAAAAATGAAAGCGCGTTTTTTTTTTTTCTATTTATATAGTGTCGCGTCCTTTTCTAATCGTTATGTAAATCCGAGCCGGAGGTGGTCTTTTTCTTTTTGTCGCGACTCTTGGACGAGGAGAAACAAGTAAGGACGTGGCGTGTACAGCGCGTGAAATACCGGAAGCCCGGATAAAAGATGACTGAGTTCCGGCTGCACGGAAATCTCGCACTACAGCGAGATACTATTGGAGATGCTGTGTGCATATGTGTGTGTACATGCCATTTCTTACGCGTTAAAATTATTTATTCTCTTCTAATTTTTTTTTTTTAATTTATAAAAAAAAAACAGCTGAAATTAATAATGCATTTTATAAAAGTGTAAATCGTGTAAATACTTTTTATTCTTGATCAAAATATAGCCACTAAAAGAAACTGTAAGCGATAAATCAGATTTCGCGCGACGTATATTTTTCTATTTTGGAAATAAAACACGTACTCCCGCGCGACTTTTTCACATATTTTTTTGAAACCATAAACTTTTATCAGTTCTGAGTGATGTCTATTTATTTATCCTTGTATGATTTTTTTCGAATGCGTCAAAAAATAATGCTTCAAAAAATATTTTTCATAATATATTCAATTTTAATATGGAGAATATTTCATATAAGATGAGATAAATATGCAAAAGGCCACTTGACCGATTTAATCGCCACGTGTTCTGAGTAATTCCCCGCAAGAATCAAGTGGCGGACGGCATTAATTTATAAGATAAAATAAATTGAAGCTTAATATTAAAGTATGAGTATGCTGTAATAATTTGTAATTTTTTTTATTAAAAAAGGCTGTTTAAAATATTTATGCGTAGGCAAGGAAGAAGTTCCGCCTCTCCCCCTGCATTTCCAAAAAAAAAAAATCTAACCTAACCCAAACCTATTTTCCGTTTTAAAAATAAAGTTGGGTTGGGTTGGGTTGGGTTGGAATTAGATAACCAAATTAGATAACCTAACCTAACCAATTATTAAAAGAAGATAAACAATTATTAACGGAGAGATGTCGCAATCTTCTTATCATATTGTAATAAATGCTAATAACACACTCGGCACAATTAGAATTGAGATTATGATCGGCAGGAAATAAAAAAAATTAATTAAGGTTAAAAAAAATTATAATAATAACTTGCGATGTCATATGATCATATGCTACTGCAGCGCGTGTCGCTATGATATGTTGCGAACAAAAAGTCAAGATAACACGGTTTCCGCTCATACGTATGTTATGCACGACGAAGATTATGTAAACAGCACCTTAGTCGTGACCTTTGCGGTGAACGACGACGGTTGGATCGAAGGAAAAAATATCGCTGCAATCAAGAAAAATAATGTGATAATTAGTTGAGTTGAATGCTAGCTGGTCGATGGAAGGCTAGTGACAAAGAATGAATAATAAAAACAAATGTTGTTTTTCATCGCCTTTACATAATCGATAAACAGGATAAATTTCCGGCATGATAATAATATATGATCGTATTTTAGACAAGTCGCTGTTTCGAAAGAAAAGTTTATTTTCTATGGCGAATTTTGCATCGCGTGTAAAATAATAAACAGTAAAAATTGTGCAAATTAGAAACTTGCACGTTGCTTCCTATTAATAATTTTATTTCCTTCCCTTTATAATATCAGTACTTTTTTTTTTTTTAAATTCAAAATTTCATAAAAAATGAACTCTCACCAATTCTGATCAAATTCAATACCAATCATTCTTTAATGATGTTCTATTCATGAAAAAAGCCCGATATCTCAAAATTTGTGGAAGTTAAAGCATGCATGGACATTTATTGAAAAATTCAAAATTTCATAAAAAATAAATCCTTTTATCAATTCTCATCAAATTTAATACCAACCAACCTTCAATGACACTCTAAAAAAATTTAGCTCGTTATCTCAAAATTTACGAAAGTTAGAGCAACCACGTCCTTTTTGTGCACACACACACGCGGACATTTTTTTTAAATATATTTTTTCGACGTTTTACAACATTCTGAACACATTGGCGTCAAAATTTGAAAAAAAAATTTCACAAAAATAAAGCTTCCTCTGTGAGAAAGAAAAAATGCATTTTTGTCTATCTTTATACAGTCGATACTCGAAACGACAATGTTTTCGCTGCAATGCAGAGTCGTAAACGTACACGTATACAGTATTTATCGAGCGCGAAAATAAAGGATCTCGTATCGTGCGTCTCCGCAAATTTCTCGCGAGCTGACACACTGAATGAACTATTCCCCTCCCCTAATATAGGGGCGCGGCGCCGAAATGTCACGTCCCGAAATAACTCTCGTATCGAGAATCAAATTGAATATTTCAACGGCCGTAGCGTGACATTCGCCACTACTACGACCGTAAAATAGAGCTCAAGATGCGAGCGGAGGGAGAAGGTGAGGCGATCCGGAAAAGAAAGCCTCTCGACGACGTACTCGCTCGTACCTTTGTAAGACTTACCGCTTGTCCGTCCTCGAAGAGCGAACGGCACGTTAAGCGCGTTTTCAACGCGCGGCCGGTCCTCGCGTGCGTCAACTGTCAAAAAGCACGAGGCACGCGAGACTCGCGCATATGCGCTTTTTCTCGCTTTACTTCTACTATTATAGTTGCTAACATTTCGCAAAGTATCCGCGGTGAGAAGTCGTATGTGAGTATGCGTGTACGTGTTTGCGTTATGTCGTATATATTAATAGAAACGACGCTTACGGTCGGCCCTTTGCGAGTTATTTGCCGCTGACACGAACAGCATGCGAGTAATAACAGATATGTGTAATCGAGGACGCAAACCGATCATGCTCAAATGTGAGAGACACACGACTTCCGGAATGATAATGCCGAATAAATATTATAATTGGAATTTCCGGAAATGCAAATATTATTGGAAAAAAAATCGTCATTTTTCCCTAAATAACAAAAAGAGTATATGATTAATATTAAAATAGTTTCCCCCTTCCCCCTCCCCACCTATATAGCTGTCATGTCACAAGAGCAACGGAATTGCCTTTAAAATTTTGTATAAATTATATTCTCTTTTATTTATAATTAGGAAATAAATAATAAAAAATATCTAAGGAATTAAATAATAAAAAAAATATATGAAAGAAAAATTTTATTGCAATTTATAATCACAAAATAATTGTATAAAAGTCAATAAATGTACAAAAAAAAAAAAAAAAAAAAAAAAACTGAGAAAAAGATAATTAAATTCAAGCACTATATTTTTTTATATAAAATGTAAAAAAAAATAGGAGAAGCATACGACGAATATCTATGCAAAAGTATATGTAAAATAATGTAAAAAGAGTCGGACGTAATTAAATGATATCAGAATGTTTCTAGACAGAATGACTTTGCTTTCGGACAAAGCTGACATAAGTAGAATCGTCCGTCCCTGACTCGTGCGTGCAGTAGTTCAAGATCGTATGAGTCGGCCGTCAGTTTTCTTCAACACGGATCTTTAGAGCGGCTTTCCAGTTAGTTTCAATTTTTGATTTTTTTCCTTAGCGCTGATAATACAATATTGCCAAAAAAAAAAAAAAAAAAATCTTAGCGCCAATATATGCAACTGTTTACATTTTTATTTTATAAATATAATTATTCATAAATGTAATTCAATTTAGAATATAAATAATATAAATATAATTTCTTCTAAAAATATAATTTATTAATCTATTAGCGTGTCCAGTTCAATTTTACGTATTTAATCTAATTAATTAAAATTTTATTTTACATTAAATTTATTTATGTAAATCAAGTTACTCATAATTTAAGTCTTCACTTTTTATATGCGTCGTTTAATGCGTAAAAAAGATTTATTCGTACCTAGCTTTCATTTCTGAAAGAGAGAAGGAAAGAGTAAACTTATGTAAAAGCCTCTAGAAAGTTATGAATTTAAAAGTCGATCAACAACTATCGCGTCATTGCAGGAGGAAGGGAATTCTGCTCTTGTAATAATTTAACTCCGACATGGTTTATACACACACACACACATATATATATATATATATATGTATAAGAACTATAAGAGAGAACGCCTTATCATTGATTATAGCTACTGACCCTGTACCTCCAGACACGATGGCTCTTATGGACACCGTTGTTTGCGAAATCTGTTGAACTTGCGAGTGTAATGCTAGAGCAACGAAATGGACTCGCGGAATAATATTCTAGCTTGCTCAGACAAGATCGATGAATGGCATAAATAAAGAGAATCCTTGTCACGCGTGTAAAGTACATCCAGTATTTACGCGATCGAAATCGCGCGATTAAGGGTTCTAAAATTTTGTTGAAATGATAAAAAAAAGCTTCTGCCTGGTAACGATGTGCGTAAGAATTAAGATTAGGATGCCTATGGAGCTTGTAAAATAATTGCCTGAGAACTGCCTGGTTTTTTCAGATAAGTTGCTCAAAATTTCAGGTAAAATTTCGAATTTGTAGGTAGACCTTCTTAAAATAATTTTTTTTTTAATACTTTTCATTCGTACAAAGGGAAAATAAATCACCTAAATTTTTAATTTAAAAGTGCATTAGAAAAAATTGAATAACTTTTGTAAGATGAGTACTTTTTATTCGCATAAAATTTTCATTTTTTATCATTAATTGTCGTGGTTATTCCTCGTGTTATTTATGACGACACTTGCCAACATTTACCTTGGCACGCGACACGATGTTGCCGTTTGATGCGGCTCGTTAAGGCAAGAATGGAAGGGAGTTAAGGATTACTGTCATTGGGATGAAATTCAACGCGATATCGCAGGCGCGCCAAATGTCATCGGAGATTTTTAAGACACTTTCCGACGATATCGTCCGTCCGTAATTCACGATTATTAGCGAGCATCGTGCCAAATGCATCACCTTAACGCAGTGAGAATAGCACGAATAATACGATGACCCAGAATTTTCGCTGAAGTAAATCGGATTAAATGGCTACCATGGCGAATGGCGGCAAAGAGATGCATCACAATAAAGGATAAACTCTAATCTTCCGCAAAATTGCAAGTCTATTTTCCGATAAATTACACATCCTTCCGTATTAATCTGTATTATTCTGCATTAAATACTAAAATTCGATGGAGAAACCCTGCTTTAAAATATTTCGCTTGCGCTATAAAGAATAAAGAAGAATGAATATACAGAATTTAAAAAAAAAAAAAAAAAAAAAAAAAATTGATACTCGATGAGAGATATTTATTCGAATATTCCAATTTTATTTTCGCCGAACTGCATCGCGTATCGCATATTTATTAGTTTTGAATTGCGTGTCTCTCGTTAAGTTTATACTTCATTGCGCTCATTTTTTTACGTCAAATAAAAATGCAAAAAGGAATGGAAAACAAAATGAAAATTGGGCAAATTAGAAACTTGTTTCATTATTTTCTTTCACAAAAAAAATATCTCAAAATTTGCGAAAGTTAAAGCGTGTACAGATATTTTTCAAAAAATTCAAAATTTCATAAAAATATCAAATCTCTTTCATCGATCCCCAAATTTAATCAAACTTTAATATTACATTTATGTAAAAAAAAAAATTTAACCAAATATCTAGAAATTTCTAGAAATTTGGCAAAGTTAAAGCTTGTACATTTTTCAAAAAATTCAAAATTTTGTAAAAAATGAACTCTCATCAAATCCTCACTAAATTAAATACTAATTATCCTTTAACGATACTCTATTCATTTAAAAAAATTTGGCCCGATATCTCAAAAATTCCAACGTACGCACATACATACATACATACATACATTCAAAAAAATATATAATTTTTCGACGTTTTGGGATATTTTAAAAATTGGCGTAAAAAACTGGGAAAAAAAATTGGTCACGAAAACAAAGCTTCCTCCATGAGGAAGCGAGATAAATTATTCGAAAGCGACGAAGCAACGAAAATGATGGAATAAAAAGATTCTCCTCGCGATTACGTCATCTGCCATATGAATATTTGTATAGATGCCCGTAATCGCGAGGAACGTATATTCCCATATCATTTTTCATTTTCTATTGTCATCCGTTCAGGATTTAAATCTGAATCAATGCTTCTACATCGTATCAATTGCAATTGTGCTGCTTGCCAATTATTCCGACGTAATGCCCGCATCGCGGGCGTTGCATTGAAACACGCATCCCCTATTTTCCGCCACCACAAAGAGCGCAATTCGTCGCGCGCGCTTAATGAAGGGAAGCAAGCCGATCCGAATAGCGATGATTCGATCGATCCAGAGATGATCCCGCGAAGGGAACATATGCATATACCTGATTTGCCTTTGGAGCATTCGATAAAATTCGATTGGCGTTAATTTCATGCGAATGAGAAGATAGTAAATATACAAAAAAAATAACACAAAACACACATACTGGAGGTGATATCAATTTATGTAGGAGCGTACTCTCTTTCTCTCTCTCTCTCTCTCTCTCTCTCTCTCTCTCTCTCTCTCTCTCTCTCTCTCTCTCTCTCTCTCTC
>JBCAUJ010000016.1:4915804-4935353 GCA_038406275.1 Cataglyphis albicans | reverse complement strand
CTCTCTCTCTCTCTCTCTCTCTCTCTCTCTCTCTCTCTCTCTCTCTCTCTCTCTCTCTCTCTCTCTCTCTCTTTCCGGCAACTTGCGTAATCGCTGACCGCGATAGCGATTGCTCAATACAGGGTCGTGTATAGGTCTCTCGAGGTCGTAGCTTGGGTGTTAAATGAAATCATAAATTTTTATAAAAAATAAATTTGAATTTTATGATTTTAGAGACGCGAGACACTTCACGAGTTTCACTCGGCAATTAAAGTGGCAATTAAAATCGAATCAAGATACATCCACGCGTATATTCGGCATGTGTGTGTGTGTGTGTGTGTGCGTGCGTGTGTACGAGACCCGAGAAATGTCAATATCGCGAAGACGATCCGAGAGCGTGAATTTCGGGGACGATTTTTGACAGGACAAACCGCGTGTATATACAGGCGGATTCTTCTGGAATCGATCCAAGAGGGAGACGCCGCGACTTACCTTGCGACTAAACGTCAAACGGACGCGGTTCGACTCCCCCGAGCCGTTCAAGTTCGGTGCTCAAGTCAAATCGCGAGGAATCTTAATGTGACGTGAACGGCACGTGGAAAGGAGATGCGAAAAGTCAAACGGATGGAATGGATATTGTAATGTCTTTAATGAGAAAAGCTGTGTCTTTCTATAAACACGTGTCACATCGCGACATAAAACGTGTAGAACAAAAATATACGTAGAAGTAAAAACCAGATGTGATGTAGCGTAAATTGATCAAGCTCGCACGAAAAAAAAAATATATATATATATACAGGGTGTCCCAAAATTAGATCGACAAACTTCAGGTGATAGGGAATCAAAAAGTAACAAGAGTAAAAAATCTTTGAAAAAAATTATTTTTTCAAAATTTTATTAGTGTATTTAAATAGAGATGCCTTTACCATGAAATTTTTGTATAAAACATTTTTTGATATCTCGAATAATTTTCAAGATATATCGAAGAAAGCAAAAAGTCGCTCTACATATGAGGGGTGATTTTATCGCTTGTTTTTGAACCGCAAATTTTTAAATTCATTTATTCCCCCCCCCCCTTCAATTTTTAAATTCATCTATTCCCCCAAACAACTCATTTGCGAACAATATTGGCTTGTTTTGATGCCCTTTATAACCATCTGAAGTTTGTCTATCTAATTCTGGAACACCCTATATATGAGAATATTCGTATTTTTAAAGGCGACATCTCGTTTCATGATTTTTACCGAAACATTTCATTAACTTGTCTAAAAAAATATTTATGTCCCTTTCGCCACGTGTCATTTCATATCTGTCAACGGATGCAATAATTATTAATATTATATTGCAAAAGCTAATATAAAATTGTCTTATTTTCGACTCGCTTTCTCTCGCTTGTTTCTAACTAGTTTCTCTTACTTCAGATTAGTATGAGGAAGAAGAAGGAGTTTTCAAAGGGCAATATACATGTCCAAAATATATCCTTAATACTTGATTTATTCTAGAGTTACTATAGCACTAAGAACATATTATCGATTATATAATAATCTGTTGGACTCATCAATATTTCATTAATACTCCGAACGCTCGTAAAAGTCTCATCATTTTCGATCATTAAAGAAAATTGTCGAAAAAAAATCTCTTATTTTATTTAATCATTATGCAATTTAACTTGGACAAATAAGAAATAAATGAAAAAATAATTTGACAGATAGCTGTGAACTATCGTGACAAATCTATCGTCACACATGCCAAAAAATTATACATGGAAAAAAATTACTTTTATATATGTTTGAAAATATATAAAATTCTCTCTCTCTCTCTCTTTCTATGAATAATACTAACAACAATTGCTGATCGTCGCAAAGAATGGTACCGTCGAGATCGCAAATGCACGATGAAATAGTGCACATTGCGACGAGATCTCGTTGAAAAAAATCTTTTCCGACATAAATATCATGGAAAAAAATCGGAGCGGTTATACGATAAACAAGTGAGGGTGAAAATTACAAAAAAAAAAAAAAAAACAAATTTACTAGAAAATTTATAATTTTATTGGTGCAAACCTAGTGAATTCGTTCAATTTTCACACAGAATCGATACCAAGGTTTCGAATCTTTTCCGTTCGATCTTAATACTCGTGAATGATAGCACGCAGACGAACGAGAGATAGCCGTAGGGATAGCGAGAAAAGTCCGCGGATATATCCTCGCGATAGAGGAACGCGATGATAGAGGAACGGAACGGAATGGAGCGCGGCAGAGCATCGGACATCGAGCGATCGCGGGCGACACGACAGCGCTCTCTCTTGCTCACCTGAAAGTCGCAGTAGATGATCTCGTTGTCGTCAAACAGTCGAATAGTGGCGCGATGCACCACCGTCACATCGCTCTTGCTGCCGAACTTCAACATTTCTGTCCTCAAGTCGCCACCCAAATTATCCCCCCCGCCTTCATCGTCCCTTCCACCACAGCACCACACACTGCCCGTTTATTAATCGCGACACGCGCCACCGTCGTCGTCGTCGTCGACGCCGGTTGTTGTTGTCGTTGTCGTCGTCGTCGTCGTCGTCGTCGTCGTCGGCGACGTCGTTGCTGTCTTGATCGTCGTCGTCGTCGTCGTTGACGTTATCGCCACTGACGCGCGACCGTACTCCGGATTAATCGACGAGCTGACACGGCACGGCGCGACCGCACGGTTGCACAGCGGTGAACGACGACACATCACCGTGGCGGAACAACGCGAAGCTGTCTGTCAACCAGCACATCCCCACTGGTGCGCCGCCGCCGCGGCCGACGCGGCGCTGCCACATCTCCGCTGCCGGCCGCCGCCGCAGTCGCTGACACTTCGCGCCGTTGCCGTTGCGTCAACTGTCATGGCGCTGACAGGCGCTCCGAATTCCCGCGCCGAATTTCAATTCGTCCTTGCTGATACTCTCGAATGAGAAATATACGTATATAAACTTTGCGTCTGATTGCTGTACAATATATAGTTTGACAATGAGTTGAAACAAACTTGAATTATGTATATGGCCTTGTGAGTATAATGCAAAATTGTCACGCGTTTATTTGATTTTTATATAATTATTATCGTATTAAAAAATCTTGTAATTATAATATTATAAATATAAGAAATATCAAAAATATTTAGATGCCCATGGAATTTTTTTTTTTTTATAAAATAGGGGACGCTATTTGTCAGATCGTCAGTCAATTACATTCCATCCATTTTCGAAGGAGGAACAAGCGAGATACCAACAACAGACTGCGTGTATCATTCACAGATAAAGTCAGGATCATTCTTATCTGAGAAGAAATAAAACAGAATCTAAATTATCGATCGAGCTTACATTTAATTCGTCACTTGCCACATATATATGATTGAGCCGCCATTTTATCTAGATGGGAGCTTGTTTCAGAAACTCGCCAAGTGCGCGCACTGCGCGCATCGCGTCGATTCATTCCGCGCGATTCAGCCGTCGGTACACGTTGGCGACAGCTGTTTTCATCCCGTTATTCCACTCGGTTAGCCCGGCCGCCGCAAGGCCCGCGCGCGACGACACCAGGACACGCGCGGGCGCGGGTGGGGGAGGACGAGTCGTCCGAGGAGGGCGTCGGACAAAGGTTGGCCGTGTCGAGCGGCCGGCCGGCGGCGCATTCACGACTCAAACATGGCAGCGGCTACCAGCGTTGTCGTGCTCGACAGGGGCAACAACACCACCTGCACCATCAATTTACACGGTGTGTGTATGTGTGCGATACGCGCGCGCGCGCGCGCGTGTGCTATGTGTGTGTCCGCGCGCGCACTTCGGATCTACCTCCGTCGACCTATCGAGAGAGGAACGTGGCCGGGATATGAATGAAAGCTGCCCTTAACGTAGTCCGAGCGCGTCCCCGAACTCGCCGGTTTGTGCTCTCCTCCCGACGACACCGATCCTTCGAAACGAGATGTTTTTTTTTTTATGTGTATGTGTGTGTGTGTGTGTGTATGTGATTGAGCACCTTCGCTCTCCTCTCGAGCGGGGGCCTGTTCGCGATATCCAGACGCGCGGGATGCTTACCCTCCCTTTTCACGTGTCATCGTCCAACGAAATTCTGATTTCATGATTTTCCATTTTGCAGGAGCCACCGTGGTGTCCTGGCGGGTGAATAACCAGGAGCAGCTGTTCGTTAGGTGAGTTTATCAATGCATATCGCATCTTCATATCTTCTTCATGTATATCTTCATCCCGTCACTGCATTTTGACAAGCAAAGCCGGCCAGATTCTTGCGAATCTCGGCTTGCTCGCGAAGTTGGTTTTAACTCGTGAAGTAAGACGATACGAAATTGAGGAAGAGAGAGAGAACGATTAGCTCGGCTTGTCTTTATAATTTAAATTGTTTTCGCATATTTTCTTAATCGCGGTTATTTTCTTACATTTGGCGCGAAAAAAATACTACGAATCCTTCGAAAGGATAGGAAACATTTTGAAAAACGATTAAGATTTTATATACAAAGTCGGTTCAAATGCTTCTGCGCTTGTTGATAAACTTAGATAAGGAGGCTTAAAATAAACTCCTAATGTAAAATTATAAATATTTTGAATTTAACACACACACACACATATATATATATATACATATATCTGTCATATACATATATATATATATATATATATATATGTATGACATATATATATATATATATATATATATATATATATATGTGTGTGTGTGTGTGTGTGTGTGTGTCGGAATTTAATATATAATATTTTTATATGAATATTAGATTTTTAAAATGATGCAGATCTTTCGTGAATCGCCCTGTATAAGTCATAAGATGCGTTGAGTAAACGTTGACGCAAGTTGTAAGGTTACGCGCGAGGTTACGCATCTTAGATGAGATACAATGCATTCAACTTGATCGCGCGCATTTTATTATAACATTGAAAAAGTATTACATAAGCGAATCCGTCTTGTTGGGATTTAAATACATTATTTAGAGAATCGAATGTACTTTTAATATTTATGACAGATGTTGGAGATATCCGAATTTGGAAAAAAAAAAAAAAAAAAATATTTAATTTGAAATATATATTAATATATTATGTAAACATTATATAAGAAATCCGTTCTATATGCGGATAAGATGATAAACGAAGCAAGATGAAAGCGATGAAACTTTAGATTTAAAGATTTTATTTGGAAAATGAAATATTTTATTTTTAATGTTTAGGATGTTCGCGATATTCGGATGTCAAAAAATATATAATTTGCGATATATATTAATATATAATAACATATATATATATCAAAAATGAGATATTTTTTCAATTTAACTTTGTCACTTTAATTTCGAAAATGCTTTATATATATATATATATATATATATATATATATATATGTATATAAACGAGACAAAGAAAAATCATTATGATAAATGATAAGTGTATGAGAGAATTATTCGATTTTCGTTCAAATCACAAAGATTTGGTTCGGTAAAAAAAAAAATCTCGCCATGGAAACGCGTTGATTCGTACCGTAATTAATTTTTTTAGATGCAAGAGAATCTAATGAATGCATTCTACGTCAGCCGCGTATGACTCTCAAATAATGACATCTGCTAGATGAGAACAAAGTCTGCTCGCGTGCTTAATCTGCACACGGATTGCCTAACAGATTGCATTGAGTCGATGAAAAAGGGAAAAATTATTGTCGAGTACAATTAAAGTATCGTTCGTGAGATTCACGGGAATGTACAAACTTTAGGTGGTTATGAAGGACATCCAAACCATGCCAATTTTGTCAATAAAGCCTTACCCGCAAATAAGTCATTTTTTGACATTACAGAATCGAAGATTAACGAGAGCGGAAAATTTTTGAAAAATTTATTTTTTCAAAATCTTTATTATTATGATTAAACAGGGGTGTTTTTACCGTGAAACTTTTGTATAAAACATTTTTTGATATGTTGAAAAATTTTCGAAATATATCGAGAAAAGTTCGCTCTACGTATGAGGGGTGACTTTACTCCTAAGAATTTTTGGATTCGCGAGATTCCCTTGTTATTGCCTTTGATTCTCTAGTGACAAAATAGCATTCATTTACGGACACGCGTTTATCGGCAAAACTGGCTTGTTTTCCTTTGTAACCACTTGAAGTTCGTCGCTCTAATTCTCGGACACCCTGTATATATACTATGGACTTTAATTTAAATCCTCTCTACAATGTGTACGAGCGAGCGGTAAGAATAATCAAGCAAATAACGGATTATAATTTTTACGGATGTAGATCAGTGCCAAAATCTATTTCGCTTGCGCGGATTCAAAGAGAAAAAAAAAAAAAAAAAAAAAAAAAAACTTACCGCTGTACGTGACCGGTTCAAGGATATCTCGCCGCGAAACGCGATTCTAATCAGACGGAAGACAAACCGGATTTACTCGATTACTGCTTTCTCGATGATGAGAGCTTTCTTTTATGTCGTTTTAATAAAAAAAATTGTGTGTGTAATTTAATTACACACACAATTTTTTTTATTAAAAAATATATATGTNNNNATATTTAGAGAAATGGAATTTGTTCTCATCTTGAAATATTAATCTTGCCGTCTGACAATCAGCTGTTTTTCAAGCTTGCGTTGTCTTGCGATTTTGGTTATTGTAAACAACGATTGTTTTCCATCTTATTGTTATATTATTTTGTTCTTTAAATTGTTTCGATATAAAATCATGTTTCTCGATTACATTGTAAACTTGTATAGCCAACATTTGAGAACACTGCATTAGTATTATTCCGAGAAAAATCTATTCCCTCTCTCTCTCTTTCTTTCTTTCTTTCTTTTTTTTTTCTTTCCCTTTCTCTCTCTTTTATTGTTTGCATAATATTTTTATAATCTTGTTGGGATGGAGCGACAGTATAGGACGCGTAATAGCGCGAGAAGGAAGAAACACGAGAGAAGTGAAGGCACACCTGCCGAGAAAGAACCGCGTAAAAGCGCGGTGCCCGTGACGATCGCTTTAAAAGCGGCAGCAGCCCGAGAGCAGACGATGAAAAAACTGACGGAGCGAAGGCAAGGGCGCTCTCTGGACCAGTATATACATGCCTTATACACGGGGTTCAGGGCCCCTCGTCGTCGCTTGCCAGTCATCGGTCTCCTTCCGACTGTAAAGCCGCTGTCGAGACTCTCTCTCTCTCTCTCTCTCTCTCTCTCTCTCTCTCTCTCTCTCTCTCTCTCTCTCTCTCTCCCTCCCTCTCTCTCTCTCTCTCTCTCTCTCTCTCTCTCTCTCTCTCTCTCTCTCTCTCTCTCTCTCTCTCTCTCTCTCTCTCACTCACTCTCTCTCTCTCTCTCTCTCTCTCTGTGGGTTTTGTAATAAAGGGAACCGCGGGACTCTCCATCGCGGAGCGGGTTGACGACGCGATGATGAAAAATCGACCTTTAACACGTCGGGGGGGGGCGTCAACAATCGGCGAAGATCGCACTCTTTCGCCGCAAAGTCAAAACTTCAACATCCTTTTTTCCCGCAAAATATATTTACGCGATATTTTCATAAATCATTATATAATTTTGGATAGAAAATTTGTCTGCGAATGTAATCGCGAGTCGTCGAGCGTCGTCGAGGAATTTCAAGCGAGTGACATTCGCATACGCACGGTGCAAGAGGCTCGGCAAACCCGTAATTTACTTCAATTTCCCTGGAAGCGGCCGTAATAAAAATTACGTCTCGGTATGTCCGGTCGTGACAGCGATACTGATTCGCGATGCGCGCTCTGCGATAGAGCGCATACTTTAATGACAGATGCTATATGTCAATGTGCGAAGAGAAATTCCCATAGAATTTTTGTTGGGGCTAAGGAAAATTTTTTTTTAAATTCTCTTTTTAATTTTGCTCTTATAAATATATATCTATCTCTTTTTATATATTCAAGGTCTTATTTATTTTTTAAATTTTTAGTAAAAAAAAATGAAAATGTCATACAAGCTAAAAAGTTTTATCTTAACAAAGCTATTCAGTTTTTTTTTTTTTTTTTTTTATCTCATTTAAAAAATCTAGCATTTGAGCTTAAGTGGCTTTGTGTTTTTCCTTTGTGTGAGTGAAAAACATGAGAAAACGCCGTACAATAAAAAGACTTATTTTAGGAAATTGCATCGAGAAATCTTGAAAATATTCCCTTTACCTGGAATTTTGAACAAAAATACCTTGAAACGTGGTAAAATTTTCAGAGAATTTTTTTTACAACATTTAAGCGGACACCCCCTATTGTCATAAAATTTTTACGGCTCGCGAAACTCGTGATTAGAAGAAAATGTAAAATTATCAGATTAATCGTCGTGCACGATAAGCATGTCCGTGAATAATCCATGCTGTATTAATTCGCGTTAATGATCGCGTGAAGGAGTCGAATCCCGTTCGTTCTCTAAACTTGACTCGATCGTACCATCGCATCGGTAACTCGAGAGGACCACGTGTCGATCTCCGTTCTCCGGTTCTTATCCCCGACCGCGGATGCGGACGTGCCCTCGAACATCTGCGTCCAACGTCGGGGTCCGAAAACGGAAACGAAGAATCGAGGGAGGGAGATGGGGGGGGGGGCGCGAGCGACAAAATACAGCTGGAATGTCATTAGCGTGGAATAATAAATCTTATTTAATTTTAATTAATTATCTAATTTATTTAATTTTAATTAAATTAATGTTTTAATTTATTTTAATTAATTATTATAATTAATTAATAATTATTATTATTATTAAATAATTAATCTTTCACAATTCGATGGAAAGTCTATAGCTGCATCTTGAAACGACATCTTACACTCTGTCGGACGAAAGAATCTTCCGAATTATCGCAGACTCGATTAAACGCGAACGAAGGGTACGTCCGGTGCCGTGATCATGCCAAGAATCGTAGGTACAATACGCAACCCTTTTCGATACCAAGACACCGGAGGGATCTAACTGTCTTTCGGTTCGTTCGGAAATAGACAAAGAGCGGCTGCGGTCACCCCCTAAAAAGGAGAAAGACGGAGAGGGGAAGGAGAGAAAGGGCATACGACGCAGACAAATAGCTAGAGCGAATCGAGAGGCGCGCGAGAGAGAGAGAGAGGGAGAAGACGAAAAGGGAGAGCGAAAGGGGTGCGGGTATACAAATGCACGATTCATCTTGGCGAAGGGATGGGACGATGATTAAGAGTCCCTCGTCTATCCTCACCACACCTAAAGACGTCCCACGTACACACATGCTACGCGCGCATTATCGTGAGAGAAAGAGAGAGAGAGAGAGAGAAAGAAAGAGAAAATGAGCGATAGAAGGGGGATGTGGAGGGAAAGCGTCGTTAATGGCTGCCGGCAGGACCCGACCATGAAATTTCGGCTCGACTTTTGGATTAGAGCCGTCTAAGCCAGAGCTTGTTTCGGTTGCGTGACGAGATTTCTAATACGCCCCGTGTGCGACGGGAAGATAATTTGGTGAGAAAGAGATAATTAGAAAAGAGAGAGAGGGAGAGAGTATCTCGCCTTCCGACGCGAGTAATCGTTCGATGAATGGTGCGTTTATCGCGGCCGCGATAACGGAACGCTTTTTGATGTAAAATAAAATACAGAGCCCGCGATCGTCGTTTCGTGATCATTTTTTCATTCGACGATCCATTTCCTGGAAAACCTGGAATTTTCGGGGATTTTCTTTCTACCTCTGAATGAAAATTCCCGGATTTTTCATGGGAATTTTATTCGAAATTTTATTCAGGGAATTTCCTTCAAAAATTCTCTTCTGAATCATTTTTTATTTTGGAAATCTGATTAGCCAATCTGATTGTGAATCATATGTTTCAAATATATTATGAATGTATGTCTCTCTCTCTCTATGATCATATGTTTAATGTCATATCAAAAAGATACTGAATACAATATACATTTTTTATTTTAATTCTTACAATTAATAATAAAAAATGCTTATCTTACACAAAAGCCATTCAATTCTATTCAATATTTAAGATTTTAGTGGTGTATTTTTTTTTTTTTTTTTTTTTTGTTTGAGTGAAAAGCACGAGAAGACGCACATAAAAAAAGCTCCATTAAAAAATTCTCCTATTTTATGTGGAACTTTGAACAAATTGGGAAATTTTTTGACAGCCTTGGATCTTATCAGGCCATCAAATGATAACGAAATCAAGTTCATGTAAATAGATAGTCGCGACAGAAATTACGATTAATCTGTCGAATTAATCAAGTGTCAATCCGAAATGCGTCGTCGGAATATTACAATTTTTCTTCGAAATCTAAACGAGCCGGACAAGAAGAATGTTGTGTCGGACCGTCGTCTGTGGCGCATTAGAAACGTCGCTCGCGTGCATTTGACACCGCATACATCTCTGTCGTTGGAGATCGTGATCCGTGCTGAGCATATGGCGAGATCGTGTGTTCCCATAGCGGTAATGTAAAAACGGGCACTCGGAAAATTCTTTCCTTCTTCGAAAACTCTGAAAACATTACGAGCCACCGTTACTTTACGTCAGTTCTTGTAAATAAATTCTTCCCTCGGATAGATCCCCATTTTGCTGTCCCGAATGCTAACTGGTCAGCATTAAATTAAGGAAGCGATAATCGAACTCAAAATAAGATTATCTTGCACGTGAAAATCTCACGGGAACGAAGCTGCGATGAAGACAGACGTGGAAAAAGCACGATAAATGATGGAAAGAGAGGCTGCGTATAAAGAAAGAAAAGAGAGAGAGAGAGAGAGAGAACATACTAATGACACTGCGCCAGCCGTCGTCTCAACTTTTTGCCATCGGTTCGGAACGTGGATTTGTGCACGAGAAAATACGTCAAATGCGGAAACCGCGAAGGAACCGCGGCGATAACCGAATGACAAATATTTCGCGTGCGAACAATCAGCGATAACGGCCGTGTCTTAATGCGTCGAGAAAAGAGAGAAATTGAAAAAAAAAAAAAAACAAGGCTTTGGTTTTTTCAAAATTTTATTTTTTAGATATTTAATATCTTTATATTTTAATTATTGCAAATTGATCTTTCATCATTTTTAGATAATAGATTTAAATTAATCATTATCGTTTTAAATGTAGCTCGCATTCTAATCAACTGTATAATTAATATAATTATACGTTTAATTGAGAATTATACAAATTATGTCGAGTTTGATATAATTTGTTGTAAATCTTATTAGTTTATTGAAATTATTTTCGAAAAAAAATCAATTAAAAATATAAAGGACTTTAATTTTTTTTATTTTATATTAACAAAAATAATAAAGAAAATTAATATAATATTTTTTAAAAATAATGAAAAAAAATTTTTTTCTTCAACGAAACAAATGTTCCGATAAACATAGATCTGGGAACGCTTTGTTGAAAAGTAGCTAATAAAATTATATATGTATTATAATAAAATTGATTAAAAATAAATTAATAAAATAAAATTTATATAAATTAATAAAATATATTATAATAAAATTGTAGCTAATCAACTCTCTGTAAGTAATTAGTTACGATTAAAATTTAATAAGAACATTTTTATGTTTGCATTTGCACTAAGAATGTAGTGTTCATATAAAGATCATCAAAAGATGATTTTTTTTTCAACTTTTTGCTTTTTTCACTGTTTCGAAGGCTTATTTTTGAACGTTTTATCAGAATTAAATGAAATTGGTGTAAGTTAATTTGTTATTTAATTACCTAACTTAATTACCTAACCTAACCTAACCTAACCTAACTATCCATTAGATTTAATTTTGTAACTTTTTTTCAAACAAATGAAGGATTTTGAAGTTATTTTTAAAAATCATCAGAAAAACGTGATTTTTCGAAATTTATTAGCTACAACTTTTTAACGAAGCGTTTCCGGACTTTTTTCTGTTTATAGGAACTTTTTTGTCCGAATTCAATTTCTTATAAGATCCTGAAGTCATGATCTTTATAAAAAAGTCCATTTATCGATCTCAAAACTTGCGAGGCCTCGTTATTCTTATCATCTCTATTTTTCATAAAGGTGAGACGAACAATGTAAACAAACAATATAAATTGCCCGACAACAATTCGTTTCATTTAATAGAATCTTCAATAGGAGTGGGGATATTTATTTTATACAAAATATTTTGACAGTGGGGGAGGGGATTGAAGAAGGTAATTATTCCAAGCAATTATTACAACATGAGTGAATAAATATATTTCTAATAAATAAATAAATATTTAAATTTATTATAAATGCAATCAAATATTACAATATAATTATAATATAATTATAATTATAAATAAATAAATATTTAAATCTATTATAAATATGATTAAATATATTTATAATAAATATAGTTAATAAATATATCTATTAAAAATTTTATTTAAAATCTTATAAAAAGACAAAATTTTGCGGACAGTGGTTTTGGCGCGAAATCAAAGGCACGATTGTCCGAACTCGCGGCTCCGAATCGACGACGCGGATCGAAAGAAGCGAGAGATGCGGCTCCCTCGAGATGCACTCGAGATGGCAGCGGATCTGGCGATGTTGTAGCTTGATCTTGAATCCGTAAGCGCACCGCGGCGGAGGGAAAATAATGCGCGCGGTGGCTCCGGTGCGGAATCCAGTCGAATGGGAATGCTGTAGAATGCCGGCAAAAACCGCAGCCAGCGGGATCATTAGTCTACGGGCCAGGCTGTATAATCCATCGGTTACCTTATACCGGGTGGAAAGAAGTTCGAGCGAGAGCGATCTCGTTGTTTTTCGCCCCGCGAGCGCGCAATTCCGCGAAGGCTCATTGAAATCGCTCTCGTCATCGAAAACGCAACGAGAAACGTCAAAAATGTGGGGGGGGGGAAGAAACCAGTATCTCGTTAAATTCACCAATCGCGCAGATGCTTGGCGTTGCGATAAATACAGAGAGAGAGAGAGAGAGAGAGAGAGAGAGAGAGAGACGCGCGTTTTGACAATTAAAATATTTTATTATATCTGATTTTGCATCGGTATTTTAAAATTTAAAAATTTAAAAATGTCAAAATAAAAAAAAAACAAATATTTCTTACATTCATATTGGTTGAAAAATCAAATAAATAAATCCGGATTAAAATTCTTCGTAAAAGAGAATAGTTGTAATTAATATTTTTTAATTTACAAAAATTTTTCAGTGTCAAAATAAATTACAAGGAACACAAAAAAACGAGTAATTTGCAAAAAGAGAGAGAGAGAGAGAGAGACAGAGACAGATAATATTTTTCTATAATTTTAGTAAATAATTTTTAAACGACTAAGTGGATCTAAATCGAGTCTTAAAAATATTTATTAGAATTTTTTTTTTTTTTTTTTTTAATATAATGCGATAATTTTTATTTCGTTGACAATGCTTCTTTCTTGTCAAATTTGTCAATAAATTCTACAATACGCGATTTTCCATAAGAAGCAACAGTGACTTTAAATGTAAAGAAATTTTCACGCTTTTGTCAATGATTTTGACACATGGCTTGACACGCAAGCATCCTTAATCTTACCTTCGCTTATTTCGTTATCACGCGAACGACTAATACATCACTCCGTATAAATATCAAATAAAAGTATGAAACGTGTAGTAATTTTTTTTTTTTTTTTTATCGTTTATCGCCGCCTACGTTCCTGTCATCTGTTCCTCTCCGTAATTGTACCTGCATATCGCGCACATTGTTATCATGCGTATATTTAACTTATCAATGTCATATTATAAATCATAAATTATGGATCTAGATCTCACTGCGACGTAATCGCAACTTGTTTGACGATGATAGTGCAGGTAATTGCGACTGACATTTTTCCACCTAAATACCGATCCAAGGTTTTCCATGCCGCTCGTATATATGACTTTGCGCAAGTTTGACGGATAATAACGTAATTCTCCTTTTCCGCGAACGAACGGTTGCAATGGCACTCGCCTTCCCTCTCGCCGCGAATCACACAGTCCGCGTTTAATGCAAAGAGAGCGAGGCTTTTTTGCTAATTGCACGTTATCCCGAGCGAATGGGAGCGCGAAGCGCGAGCCAACAAACTCGACGACGACGAAAAAGCTCCGAGCGGACGCGAGCAAGAACTCTCTCAAGGCGGAACGCGCGGCTTAAGCCGTGAAATAATTGCGTGTTTTGCTGGACGAAGTGAAATACTACGTTCGAATCTTCCTCTCGCGCGGCGACTCCGACATATCACCCTATCTAAGCTCGCCCCGCTCGAGGATTCCCGCGCTAAATAAATGCGTGTCGCATCCGAGATTTCGTTTGTGTAAAATTCGTTCGATCGATTCTTTTTTTTTTTTTTTTTTTTTTCAATTTATATTGTATATTTTCATTATTTAGAAATATATTTGCGCTAGTCTTATAGAATTGACAAGAATTTATTTACACGACTGGGGTGTCTACTCCCTGGAATTTTTAGAGAATTTTTTGGAAATTTGAGGGAAAAATATTTATCTTTATTTATATATTCAATGTCTTAATATTGAATATGCAGTACATATTTTTTTTTTAATTTTAATTTTTAGTAATAAAAAATGAAAATGTTATACAAATTAAAAATTCTTATCTTAACTATCTTAGCTATTCAATTTTTTTTTTACATTTATAAATCTTAAATAAAAAATTTGCTTTAATTTTAATTTAATCTCGGGAATTTTGAACAAAAGTATCCGAAGGAACGGAGAATTTTCATACAAGACTTGAGTGGACACCCAGCATGATTATTTTTTACAAAAAAAAAAAAAAAAAAAAAAAAAAAACCAGCGTGTGTCAGTTTCTCTTGTCAAAACCGCTCGCAATAATAATAGTCATTGAGCGAAATTCAGATGTCCGGTCGTACGCGACGAGATTTAAAATCCCGCCGACAGCGATGACGGCATCATCACCGAAGAATTCGTTCAACCACGGCCCACTCGTACCATTCATTTATTCGCCCGACTTTATGCACCGGCAAGTGCAACTGCATGAGGAACCGCCAAATCAGCTCGTTATCGCGGCAATAAACGCTGCCGCAATCCACGACTTTGGATAATGTCATCTAGGCGTGCTCGTTTGATCAAGTACATCCTAAGGTCCGGTCTTACATTTTTCATCGAGATTTCTTTTGACGGATTATATTTCATCTGTCAAATCCAAGGTCAAACCAATGACACTATCCTGGACCTGGATCTGTCAAAGTATATGCATCGTGGCATTCATCTCGGATTCAATTCAGAGAGATGCAATTTGCTTTTTCGCGGATCTCATCATCCCTTCATCCCTCGTAACTTAGTATCCTTAATTCGAGAGAACGAAAAACAATATAATATTTATTGATGTTAATTTCATTTTTAAGGATGAATTTACGTCATCGCGCGTCAAGGAGCCATCGAAAGATGAAGTTCCCTCGGGAAAATTAACGTGGACTCGAGTTCGTTTGTCCGATTGACGCTTCGGATTTGGATTCTGGCAGCCAAGGTGGTCGCCGCGAGGAGAATCTAGTGGGGGGCACGAAAATTACGCACGACATTCTTTTTGCCGGGTGTAACTTCCTCGTTTATCAGCATCCGTTAGATTCCCATGAACCGTTACCGTGGCGGAGGCAACTTTCAGCCCCGAGACAAGAGCAGCAACGCCCGCGAACCAACGCTTCCGACCTAGTATAAATAGGTTCGTTTCTTGCCGGCCTTAGTTAAACAAAGTTTCGCTGGTGGTGGTGGGCGAGCGGGCGGGGTGTGCGCGGGCCGCGGGGGTCGGCTGCGGGTAAGAGAGAAGCTCGTGAACCCTGCGGAGCCTCGCCCTGCTGCTGTTGCTGCTGCTGTTGCTGGTGCTGCTGCTCCTGCCGGGATCCGGGGAAAACGCAAAAACCGCTGGCTTCGGCGGAGCTCGAAGCGAGTAACTTCGACACGTACCGGGTGTCCTTACTCGAGATCGGTGCATAGTTAAATACCCGCGCGATCATTTATTCTGGGAAATTAATTTCTGAGATATAAATCTGTGTGTGAGAGAGAGAGAGTCCAGAGTGTCTACTACCTGGAAATATATGGAAAATTCATTTTCAGGGGTTTCTTTTGTATCTAGAAAAATCAGGGAATTCTCATGGAATTTTATTGGAATTCAAAGAATTTTTCTTTAAAAAATCTTTTATTTGCCACAATCAAGTAAATTAAATATTAGTAGTGTTTAAAGTGTATTCAATAAAATATTGAATATGCAATATATATTTTTTATTGTAAATTTTAGTGAAGAAAGGGAATGTAATAAAGAAATTTATATTAAATTTCTTTATCGCCTTTGAATTTTATTTCAAAAGTTGCACCAATTTTTCAAAATATTTTCTTTACCTTGAATTTTGAACAAAAATACCCGGAAGGTCAGAGAATTTTTTTACAAAATTTCAGCAGACACTCTGAGAGAGAGGAAGAGACAGAGAGAGAGAGAGAGAGAGAAATGCTTGTCGCTTTTAACGATAAAGAAAAGCGGAATATCGTACACCTGATATGAACGAACGAATAGGAGAGATAGAGAAAAACGGCCAATCGTTCGAGTTTATTTATGATGATTTCGTTTCTAAATCCGCTTGTTTCGACGAGCAAACCGCCCGCAGTTTCGAGCTCTGTGCATCATCGATAATCATTGTTGACCGATAATCATCGCCCGAGCCGCATTGCCCCAGATAACGAGAAGATGAATACGTAGCAAGATTGTACTTGCTCGTTTTTTTTTTTTTTTTTTTTTTTTTTTTTTTTTTTTTTTCCGCTCAAACCTCGGCAGGACAAAATATCATTTGATTCGATTTGAATTTGAATTTCACGGACTCGAACTTTCATTTTTCTTAATACACGACTCAACTTGCTTTTGCGCGATTTTATTTGCACTTGGTTCAGCAATCCACAAAGGTCTCGCGATTTTTTAATTAAACGTTAATTAATAATAATTATTATTATTAATAATAAATTATAATAATAAATAATACTAATTAATAACAATAAGTAATAATAATTATTAACAATAATTAATAATTATTAATTAATAATAATAATTATTATTATGAATAATAATTAATAATAATTATTATTATTATAAATAATAATTAATAATAATTATTATTATTATAAATAATTAATAACAATTATTATAAATAATAATCAATAATAATAATAATAATTATTATTATTATTAATAATTATTATTATTATTAATAATTATTATTAATATTAAATTAATATTAATTATTATTAATATTAAATTAATATTAAAATTTAATAATTATTATTAATAATAATAAGAATTATTATTATTATTATTATTTAATAATTTTTTTATTATTCGTGAATGAAGGTAACATATTAAAAATAGCACTGATAAATCTAATGATATCGAATAACATCGATCAACTTTTATTCCTCAACATTCCTAGATTATCTTGGAATTTAATTTTTTTGCATTCGATTAAACTCGAATATTTTTTCGTAATACCATTCTTCGGTCGAATAATAATTTGTATCGATCTGATCGTGCAGTGGATAATCGTGCAATCCGAAAACAATACTTCGCCGAGTTCGTTTTTCGTGCCATTGGAATTGCCCCCTCCCTTCCTCCCTCCCCTCCTCTCTCCTCCCCTCCCCTCCCATCCCCTCCCCTCCTCCGTCATCCTCTCTTCCTCAAAGGAGAGCCCAGTTTTTCGTGATAACCCTCGGCCGCGGACATCTGACGAGACGACTTCGTGTCTCGTCAGAATTTCACTGACCGATCGTAAATCGCGACCGTGGCAGATGGTCGGAGCCAGCGCCAGCATCACCATTAATGCACTTATAATGCGCGGCATCCGCTTCTCACATCTTGCCGTATCTCTCGCGACTCGCGGGACTCGCGAGAGGGGACGGGAAGGGAGGAGGGAGGGAGGGAGGGAGGGGAGGGGGGCGGAGCGGGACGAGTGGGGGGGGCGGGGGGCGGGATCTTTCCCTCGAGGGCATCGAGTTACTCGACGTAGTGGAGTGCCACAAAAGAACTCGTCAAAGAACTTTCGGCTGTTAACGACTTATGCTGTAAAGTTGGTTCGAGCCGATTCGAGGCTTTCATATCGAAAAAGAAAAAAAAAAGGAGAAACAGAGAGAGAGAGAGAGAGAATGGATAGCTTGGAAGAGCTTAATTGACGTTTGATAATTCGCAGAAATTTATGCTTCCGCTTCGGAATCGCTTGCTTGTATCAGATGCATGGACAAAGTAGCCTTCCTAACGAGAGCAATTTTTTTTTTTTTTTTACATCGTCATGAGTTTACGCAACTGTACACGTATTATCTAATGCAAATGAGATTCACGTTGCATTTTATTCTAAGTATAAGTCGATCGGAAAGGCATTATAGAGATAATATTTTTTTTTTTTTTTTTAGAAAATGACACGTTAGTTACACGTTTTTATTAATTTACCAGTAATTTTATCAAGATCGCGATAAGATCTGATCACGATATTGTAAGTGCACGTGACTATGTGAGTTCTCTCTCTCTCTCTCTCTCTCTCTCTCTCTCTCTCTCTCTCTCTCATATAATTCCGACGAATTCGTTCTGGATACAGCAAGCTTCCAGATATAGTAGCAGCCGCAAGAAGAGCCGCAGCAACGCGTAATTGTCTTCGCTCGCAAAAGCGCAAAGTCACACCTTATTTATAATCTTGTCGATTCATGATACCTTCTATGTATCCTTCTGTCGTGCGGATAATTAGTTTCCGCTGAACCGCGCGAATCGCAAGGAGGGACAATTGCGTTGAAACGTCGCGAATTCTCCGATCGATCTAAATCTTATACATTGTAGGCATTCGCGTCTTTTGTTTTCTTGGAATAAAAATATCACGTGGTGTGGTTAATTTTTCAGAGACAATTATAAAGTTGAGGATGTTCTGGATGTACAAAGTACAGCGAAATATCGTCAAAATTAAAAAGGAAACGTGTTTCTTACGTTCATACTGTTTGAAAAATTTTAAAAAATTAATTTGGGTTACGAAGAAAATTAAAGTATCACAAAATAATATGGATTTTGATGTCTTCGTCAAAGAAAATAGTTGTAATTAATATTTTTCCTAATTTTGATCGACAAAAAATGAGAGAGAGAGAGAGAGAGAGAGAGAGAGAGAGAGAGAGAGAGCCTTTAGGGGATCCTTTAGGATTCGCGGTCCGCGGGGCGGGGGGGGGGGATCGAGGGAGGGACATTCTCTCGTCGCCGGAAGATGGACGCGATTTCACGTGGTCGGCGAGAAGAAGTCGATTGAAAATTGTTGTTGCGCTCGTAAAAAACGCGTTTAATGCAATGCTACGTGCCGCGAAAGTTAATTCGCCTCAGCTTACACCTATACCTCCGTGTCTCATCTCATCAGCCCGCGCCCCCCCCTCCTCCCTCCTCCTTCCTCCTCCCTCTCCCGCGTGTCATTGCGTTGCCAATTTTGCGATCCACGCATTTAAGAAATGATTACTATTTTCATCTATGCGAGATATCAGTCGAATCTCCCTGATTATAGCTGTATTATCAGTTTTTCTGCCTTTTTGACGGAAGGGGAGGGGAGTTTTTTTTTTCATATACATATATATATATATATATATATGTAAACATACAATTTGATATCATCTTTTTTTAACACTATATAT
>JBCAUJ010000016.1:4880100-4897430 GCA_038406275.1 Cataglyphis albicans | reverse complement strand
ATCAGGAAAACATAATAAATAAAGAGGTGGCACAAACTAAAATTTAAAAAGGGGAAAAATTTAGAGTTTCTAAATCCCCAAAAGTATCAGGAGAACATGATCATAAAAGAGGTGGCACAAACTAAAATTTAAAAAAGCGCAAAATTTAAAACTTTGAAATTCACAAAAATATCAGGAGAATATGATCAGCGAGAAGGTGGCACAAATTAAAATTTAAAAATAGCGAAAATTAAAGTATCAAAATTCGCAAATGTATCAGGAGAACATGATCAGTAAAGAAGTAACGTATTAGGAGAACATAATCAGTAAAGAGATGGCACAAACCAAAATTTTTAAAAACGCGAAAATTCGAAGCTTTAAAGTCCGCAAGAGTAGTTTTTTTTTTTTTTTTTTGTTTTGCGAAGGAAGAGAAAAATGCATTATGCATTTCCACCGGCCGGTCCGGTGGAATATGCGGGACTCGCACCCGCTAAAAAACTCTCCCATATATATTCTGAGTTCGCAAACATGATAGGCAAAAAATGGTAATACGAATATAAACTTCAAAATTTCAAAAAAGTCCAAACTCTCTTTATTTTCTTTTCTCATTTACTAGTATAATAAATTACTAAAAATTGTTCTTACAACTCATTTCTCAATTTTCACAAATAATTGCTATATAATTTATAAACACTTATGAAAAAATCCATATATATTACAAAATTTCATATATATATATATATATATATATATGTCCAATATATATAGATTTGCAAAATGTAAAGATTTGAATAAAAGATGCCATCTTTAATTTCAAGAAAGGATATTAATTGAGAAAGCGACTCAGAAAAAAAGGAAAAAACTCGAATATTTTAGATGAAACATTAATAATGCCAACATTTATAGTAGTTTAACAAACAGCGTTTTAATCTCGTGGATATATTTACACAAAAAATTGTCTCATATCGTAGTATTCGTAGAAAGGCCAGATATAATCACGTTATTAGGGAGATTCAATCGAGAGAAAAATAATTCTTAACGCCAATCGTGCGAATCAAGTATCCGCAGAACTATCGTACATTCAACTATATCTCGTAATGCGTATCACGATTTGCTAAATAGACATCTTTTATGTACGTACTTACAATAAATTATATACACGCACTCTTTACTCGCTCGTCGGACGCGCATGTACTCTGTATATGTACTCTGATAACGCATTATAGAAAGTTTATAGGAATCGAATTATCACCGATAAGATGATAATGTTTCGGATTTAAATTCTTGACGGGAATGGCAGCAAGAAATTCGTAGAGAAACACGTGCGCTTCACATTTTTCTCTCTTCTTTAAAGACAAGGTACTCGCCGGTCCGACAACTCGTTGCATTCATCATTGTTTACACGTTCTAAAATTTATTATTTACAAATCCATCGTGATAACACGCATACACATACGCATTCTAGAAATACGAATATCGCGAGAATACACGAGATTCGAAACGAAAACATGCCGTGTTGATGAAAAATTCGCGAATATGACGGCGTAGACATTAAGCGAGTATACGGCCTGTTTTCCTTAATTATCGATAATAGTTACTTAATTAATCGCCTGCCTAACGCGGCCTAGGGACGATTTATACCTTTGGTGAGAGACAACAAGACGCGCGATAACACGATAGCTACGAACAGTTAGCGCTTTAACAATTCCAAACTGCGCGCGAATAAAATTATGAAAGAATTATTATTTTCAATACTGGATAAATGACTAATTTGTAAATCAGCTGTACTGTTGTCATGGGGTGGTTGCCTGCTATAAGTTTCTCGTAAAAAGTAAAACAGCTATAAAAATCATATAAGAAACATTATAAAAAATTATTTCGAACTCTCTTTCCGACATTATAATATTATGACTAGTGGACATTCTATAGTTTGAATAAAAAGTCAAAGCTCATGTAAGAAATTAACATAAATATAGGTGGCATAGACTGTTTCTAAACGATCAGCAACATATAACAAAAGATATTCATCCAAGTCTCTTTATCTTTTTATTAAAAATAAAAAGGGACAAATCTTTCCCCTATAAGAAAAAAGCGACGAGCTTCGTTAAGTAACTTTAGTCTTTTCATTCGAGAAAATATTTTCTGTTTACGTGATGAATTGCACAGTCTATGCTTTCTGTATTTATGAAAATTAACGACTTGAGAATACAAATATTAATCGATCGCTTAAGTACAAGCTCGGATGAAGCTCTATGTAGAAATTCATTCTATATTCAAATCAACTTGAAAATCTATACTCGATCTATACGACGCATCATACTCATTCTATCCGTACTCTCTGTCTCTTCTAAAACGGGCAAAATCAACAGACTTTTACAAAATCGCCACAATACGTACAAACATTATACAACGCACTATGTACAAACGCATCTTTCAAACAGTCATTCTAACGCCATTGAGAAACTATTCATTCCGTTACACAAAAAATATCATTTCCACGTTTACATTGTTAAATTCGCGCTTTCAATCTTATTATAATATTTCATTATTTATACATATCGCACACATTCGCTTATGGTGTAACAAAGAAGTTTTACATTTAAATAAATAAAGGAAATGTTTAAATAAAAAACAAAGGACAAGAGTATTTTTCACGACGCAAACTAATCGAAGGGAGAGAGAATAGTATTTTTGCACAATCATCCGCACTCGGTGCTACTCATTGTTGTTAACACAAGTGCGTAATCTATCAATTTTTATACGTCATTATGTATTCTCTCTTTCCCCCTTCTTCTTATTACTAAAATGTCCCGGCGTATATTATAGTACAGAGAAGATATCGCTTGGTCTCGCTTTGTACTTTAATAAAAAGTGGTAAAGACAGTATACAGTTACATTGGTGTTTCTCTTGATAGGACTCTAAATTATTCGTCCCGGGGCTTCGAACGCTTAACGAGATGAGAGGCGTCGCTGGTCCAGATCATCTTTGTTATATCGTTGAGATCTACATGCAACGGCACACGAAAAGAAAGCTGCGGCTCTTGAGTAATAATAAAAAAATTGCCTCGCGCAACCGCAGCCCTTTTAGCCTTTAGAGGACCAATGGAGATTCTTTTTTGGTAAATAGAATAATAATTCTTTATACACGCTCTCTATAACTAATTATCCCGAACACAAATTGCGACAAGATGATACAACGCTTTGTACGTATAGAAAAAGCATCATACTCGATACATATAATATAATTAAAAAAAAATTGCCTACGGCTCTTATCATAAAATTTCATCTATTTCTCATGGTTGTTTGTGTGGCAGAGAATTAATATCAGTCGCTAAATTATTATTACACGCGTAATTGCGAGAAAATATCGAACGTATATAATGCTCGTTGCTGATTCGATAAATTTTTTCCGAAGAAACTGATTGTAAATTTGTAATATATGAAGAAATAATGTGAGATGTGATTAATACAATTGTTTAATCACGACGAAACGTCAAACGCTACGTATGAATCGCTGATATCGAATCTTACGATGTGTGTCTCGCAACGCGAGCTTCCGTACAACTTCATTGTGTAAAAAAACGTTGATAACATATAATGCAATAATGCATATTTAAATCTCGTACTTGGCAAGATTGCCAAAAAAACAAACTCGTACAATTGACGAAGATGGATTAAGAAAATAATGCAAAATTATGATATATATAAGAAGCTGATAGAGAAATAAAACAACGTTCTACGAGAGTGTAGCTTTCGTTGATTTTCATTTCCGGTAGGCTCGTTATCGCGATGTGGACGGCATTGTACTAAACTGACTGGACATGTTGCAGCAATAACACGGGACGAAAGTCTGCGAGGTTCTACGAGTAAAATATTTAACAATTAATTTTTCATTTCGCGATAATTTGAATTTGTTAATACTCAATGAATAGAAAAATACAATAGTCTCTTCTTCTTGTCGAATCTCTTAAGCTGTATACATTCCTCCAACTATATTATTTGATCATTTGAAATTCACGCACCTCGTCTGCCGTTGCAATTTTCGATTACTTTGCCTCTTACTCGCACCTTTCTGGCAAAGTAATTGCTAAGGCTGCGAACTGTCACCTGTATCCTCCGTTTGACTAGCATCCATCGAATCATCTCGTCTGCCATCTGTACTATGACTGAAATATATATCCATATTTTATACATGCGACGTAATTTACAGAAAAATCGCAAACATTACGATAATAAAACGTGAGACTTACTCTACGTGAACGGAGGAAGCGTCAATCTCTGATGGCATACGATAATGTTCTTGTATAACGATCGTAGACGGTCTTGGTTTCAACGCAGAGTCCGACTGGCGTTTATCTTTTCCTACAGCTGTCTCTTTATTCGGTTCTTGCGACGTCAGACACATTTCTATCATCGCCTCTAGACATTTCACAAACAAATCGGCACTCTCGGGCGTACAATTGGACTGTAAACATATTGTTAATCGCTTAAAATTGGCTCTATAAATCTACATAATCGGTATCAAGATAAAAATTGTTATGAAATCCTGAAATTAAGAAATTCCCAGACTTACGTTCGTGTAAGGTCCAGCGAACCTCCAAAGACCGCGGAAGCCGCAGCTTTGCAAATAATGCTGCAGATGATGCTGCTGGGTCGTATCCTCGCTGGCTATCATGTTCTGTATGATAGTTTGAACCGTGTTCAATATCGCCTGGTCATGACAAGAAGACAATACGCTGTTGATCTTTGCGTCGAGTAAGTTGTGTCTGAAATAGGATAGTATCTTCTCTCATTATATCCAATTTAAATTTTTTGTGTATCATTATTAAAGAAGTAAAAAAAAAAAACTTACACAACTGGAAAGACTTTTGGGAAAACTATAGTCGCTTCCGCCAGATACTCGTACAAGATACGCGTTTCATTCTCGTTGGTGGAGTATTTTACCAGAGTGGCCAGCATGGTCAGAACCAAAGTCTGCGTCGAAAAATCGGTCAACACATCCGGATCGAGTAAGACGTTATTTTCGTTGCTCAGGCTCACTCTAGTGCTACGATCTTTCTGTATAGCAGTACACAAGCACGATTACATTAGTTATTAAATCTCGATTACATGTATAAAGGTAATAAAACTCAAGTATAATATGTATCACAGTCGCGGAATATTTTCATCTGTGTTTCGATACAAAGCGATGTGAAAGGGAAGAGAGCAGTAACCGCGTCTGGATATATATATATATACAGGGTGTTTTTAAATAAGTGCGAAAAATTTTAGGAGATGATTCTTTGTCAAAAATTAAGAGCAGTCTTTCATATAAACATATACTTTTATATTCTTCCCTGAGGAGTTATACTCCTTCAAAGGAAAAGGTGTAAATTAAATTTTTATTTTTTTTTTCAAATTTTGGACAAGTTAGAAAAGTGAAATTTAGTAGACATTTTTCACTGGTAGAAAGGATACTTATTAATATTTTTTTAATCTTCCCGTATCGTTATAAGGAAATGAAACTAACAACTTCTTGTTCAATTTTTTTATTTAAATTTTTTGACGGACCGGAATGTAAAAATATGCATTAGATAACTTGATTCCTTTAGAAACTTTTTTATTTCTTTTATTTTTTTCGTAAAATCAATAATTTTGAAGAAAAAAAATACATTATTATGCACTGAAGAAAAAAAAAAAAAAAAAAAAAAATTATCTCCTTTGTAGGAGTGTAACTCTTCAAGGAGAAATATAAGAGTATATGAAAATTTATATGAAAGACCACTCTTAATTTTTGACAAAGAATCCTTTCCCAAAATT
Organism: Cataglyphis albicans; assembly: GCA_038406275.1. Taxonomy (NCBI): domain Eukaryota; kingdom Metazoa; phylum Arthropoda; class Insecta; order Hymenoptera; family Formicidae; genus Cataglyphis; species Cataglyphis albicans. The sequence continues at coordinate 4,891,652 of JBCAUJ010000016.1, read as the reverse complement.
ATTCGCACTTATTTAGAAACACCCTATATAAAGAGTTGATAAGAGAGAAAGAGAGATACAAGAGAATCGTGGTCCAAGTAACGATATATACCTGCTGTTCCGCATCGTCCGTTGGCTTGTCGTCCTTTGCGTTCGGTACGCTCAAGGATCGCTGCGATTTAAATAAAAGCCGGCCAGTCTTGTTAGTGACACAAGTTGCATGGTTTTTTTACACAATCCGGGCAGGCACAGGCGGGCACACACCGAGAGAGTAAACAGAGAGATGCATGGAGGAATAAAACGATGTTATATACAACGCTATGAACTACTAATAGTTAATTAAAGGGAGATCGAATAAAAAAAAAAAAATATATATGGCAAAAACAATAAGACGAAATGATCGCGGGAAATCAATTTTTTTTTTTTTTCAATTCAAAAAAGCTTGCAATTCAGAAAGACGTCTCTCTTTCTCGTGAGCAAAGAAATTTTTTTTTTTTTTTTTAAAGATGAAACTCAAATGTGAATATACTTCTACATAGAGCGTACTAAATCATATCAAATACATACCCAAAAGAGAGATATAGGAGAGATATAATTCGAGATAGATACATAGATACATTTTACTATAGTTTTAGAAATAATGCATACACACACACACACACACACACACACACACACACACACACACACACACACACACACACACACACACACACACACACACGCACGCACACACACACACACACACACACGCACACGCACACACACACACGCACACGTACGCACGCACACAAGACTTTAAGTAATAGAATAGAGTGATATTTTTCGAAAAGAAGTGAAATAATTTTACCAGACAATCAAGTATAATAAGATAAGCAGAGCGAGGTAACAGAAGCGATATAATTCGTTGCACATTCGATTTACAAATCACGAAAGAGATTTTTGAATTTCATTTCGTGCCATCTGATCAAGATTCTTTTAATTAGGATCATGCAGTGCACTTTCCAGCAACCTCATGCTTCGTACGATGCTTTGATAATCTTTTTTTTTTTCTTTCCATTTGCTAAGTGAATAATTCTGTATAGCGAGCGAGAATGGCACTACGTCTCGCGATATGTTCTACATAAAAAAAATAAAAATAAAAGCAAAGTTTTTTTTTTCAATGTGACAAATCCCTACGATATTTCAAATGAACAAGTTGATTGTGCATCGCTACGCTTGTAGCTCGAAAAGGAACGAGTTGGTCCGCGAGAAAGTAATACATATATATAATCAAACGTAATTTATACCTGCGCGGACTGTTGTTTTTGTTGTCTCGCTTGAGTAAGCGCCGACTGATCCAGCAAGTCCCAGGTCTTTTGCCTTCTACTTGTAGGATTGGGTGCCCCGGACATATCCTAATAAATACGCGAATGGTATTAAAATAATGTCATGTCATAATGATAGCGGAGAATACTCGAGAGATATTCTCACCGCATTGCGTGATGGCAAGGTATCGAGAATGTCCGAACTGCCTGATGAATCGTGTAGATTTTTGTCGAGCGAGTGTCGAATGTGACATCTACTACGCACCTCCTCCGATACAGCCACCAACGCTGTAAAATGAAATTCGCGTAAAATTCTTTTCTCAATCTCGATTGTATTATGTGCTTTTCTACTTGAACGTACCGGTCAAGTAAGGAACACTTTCAGGCGTCACCTCGAATTTATCCCTCTTCGAAGGCTTCGCCACGATCGCCAGCAACATAGTCAACACTCTGATCGTTCTGGTAATCGTGGTCGGCGTGGGATGCCTGTAGCCCTTCAAAAGATGACCGACCAGCGCAAAATGAAAATTAGATTTAAAGGATAGGCCTACGGTGTGATCCAATAGCTTGAACTGGTATTCCAGAGGTTCGCGTGTCGACATCATCACGTGTTCTAATGTCTAAAAAGAAGGTGGAAGTCAATCATTATATTTTACATTATCAAAAAATATTTCAAAATTTGTCAGGGATGAGAAAAAATCAAAAAATGTATAGAAACCTTCTCGTCGAAAGTGCCCTGTGAGTCGAGCGTGTGCAAATTCTGTTCGAGAAGAGCCAGGCCGGATGCATATAACGATGCTTCGTCCAACTCAAGAACGGACGTGGCAATCCAGAACAAGTATCTATGTATTGGCGATTTCTTGGACAGAAAAATGGCTTGGTACTGAATACTTCAAGTTGAACGATTCTTATAAGTTTTTTTTTTTTTTTTTTTTTTTTTCTTAAAGAGAAACTTACGGGTTTCAGAAGAGGTTGCAATCGCGTCAAGCACATAACGATGGCCTCCATAAGATTGATATCGTTAAAATTCTCGAGCGCCTTCACTAATATCTTTAATAGCTGCCACATATCCTGATCCGTTATACTCTTGCTGATACAGCCGAAAACGATGAGCGCCCTCGGCTGCAAAGCTGGATTGAAACAGAAGGCAAAGTTTTTCGCCAACAAAGTCCACGTTTTTAACCAGTCGCACTTGGGAATGTCCCGCATACAAGCCTCCATAATTTCCAAAAGGGCGTCGGTTATTACTTCCAAGCTGGTCAAATAGAGTCTCTCCTTGTCCAGCGTCCCAGATACATTTCGCTCGGTGTTGATCAATTTTTCGTTCGCATGCTTGCAGCTAGATTTTGGATGTTTGTAGAAGGCTGTACCAGCAGCGGATTTCACTTTGCTAATGCCGAAAAGTAGATAAAACTTGGGTAATGAAAACTCATCCAGACTCATCCGTAATATCCTGTGCGTGTCTTCGGAGAACGAAGGCGAACTGCACGTGCACAACGAGTGAATACTGTTGATCACCAGACCATGAGTCGACGCTCGCATAGTCAAGCTGCCGGAACACACGAGCAACGTAACTGTGTGAAAGATATACGGCAAGTGTTTCCCTACATCCAGACAATTATTAAAGGACAACATCAGGAGATACCTCGCGAGAATCGCTATGTCACTCCACATTATATGTTGTTCCAGTTGAGACGTGGGCGACATGCAAGTCTTGTCTACTATTCGGCATACTTTGCTAATCAACTTCTTGGCTACCAGCTGAACATTGCCGGCTGCCAAGGCGACTGCAGTATCCGCCATGATCTCGGCCATCGGTGAACCTAAACCGGATCGCGCGCTACGTTGCAGAAAAATATCAAGAACAATATCTATCAATTCTGGCAGCATGCCAATCGTGCTCCAGATCTTGGCCTGTATGCTCGGATACATTTCAATCTCCTGAACGGTCAGCGTGATTAAATCATCGAGAATTTCCGTGACCTGCTTCTGTCGCTTGCCGCCCTCGTCGTGGGGCTTGGAGAACCGCACGAGATTGCTCAACCACGGCGTCATATATTCGAGACATAAATGCTTTAGCTCGATAGTCGACTCCTTGAAGCCCTGCATGCATTCTTTGAGAAATTCAAGCGTAAGATGCGGGTCATTTGCCGCCAAGGTCTCGCTCAGATGCTTGATAAATATGGTGTTGTTCGATGGTATGCATATACCGGACGTCTCCAACAATTGGCCTTCTATTTTTAAATCGAACGTCGCCGTAAGCGCGCATAAGTGATTGTAGGCTGCAGTCCGAAGATTCGGGTCTGGGCTACCGAGATTCAATAGGGCCATGTTCAACAAGGTGCCTGGTACATCTTTAGGCCTGATTTTCGAATGAACGGACATGGAATCTGGTTGTGATAATACCCAACGATTCCTGATGTGGATTATAGCTTGTACAATGTTATCGCAATCGTTGTGGGCAAAAGTCAACGGTCCCGCCTCGTTGGAGATAGTTAGCGTGAATTGATTGTCATCCAATAGGCAAACCTCCTCTATTTCGGAAGCGTAATACACGTCGTTTAAGAGAACATATTGCGACAATACTTTAGACCTGTCCGTGTGAGTTATTTGCAAGGTCGTCGGTCCGAGCTTCACGGATACTTTCATCTCTTTATGGGATAATTTCAAGACACCGGTAAAAACCTTCAAATCCTCGTCCAGAGATAATGTTGCTCCAGGCAATTTCTGTTGTTCAATGTCGATGGCATCGTTTAATTTTCCTTGACCGTCGATAAATATTATCTTTCGGTTACCTTTCAACGGCGCCAGAATGCTATCGTGATACTTCGTGTACTCGCGTACCCAGGTATTACAATTGTAAATATACACCGCGTGAAGATTTTCATAGGCTGCTTCTGGCAGAACGTAGAACCATTTTTGCAAAAACTCCGTTCTAAACCGATTATCCGAACACGTATGAGTGAGATCGACGACCACGTCGTACGGAGAATGATAAAAGGGCTTTAAAGTCAGGATTACATGATATATCAGCAAGTCGCCGTTTGTTTCGCCAAGCCTGAAAATCAAAGTTTGCATTGTTTTAATCACCAACTTAACTTAAACTCTCTCTTCACCTCTTCGCAAAATAAAATGCTTACTTGAATCGACGTGCAATGTAGTAAAACACTGGATAACCCTGCTTGCTGGTGCCTGCTTGGTAAAAGATATTCATACTCTGGATGCTCTTAAAGTCTTCTCTTTCGTGCATATTATGTTTCATCATAATCTCCTCGAAATTGGTTGATGACATATCTTTGCTCGCCCATCGAGACATACGAACGTATGAAGACGAAAAAAGCGAACTAAAATTGAAATGTATAATTAATTCGCAATTTAAATTAGTCGTTTGAAACTACGATGATATAAATAAAATAAGAAAACACATAATATAACTCACTGTGAATCAACTGGTTTATGCTCAGGTGGACCAAGATATGCTAAAAGTGTCGCCATCTTATCAAAGGGTCTTCTTCCTACAGCTTTGTGGTCTCTACTGCTGCTAAGATAATCCCCGATTTTCTCCTGGTGATTCCACAACAACCTGTGAAGGGCTAAGACATTGGCATCCGATACAAATGACATAGGATGACTGGTCTGATCAACTGTTTCGCAATCCGATGCAATTTGTATGATGAATCGTCGACCGATTTCAAAGTGCGCTCGTAGAAAGTCATTGAACGGCAGCATGTGTTGTTCCTTGCTAAACTCTACGTGATTGGCGATGTTTTGCAATATCTTCGACATAAGCATGAGACCTCGTTTCACTTTCGGAGGTACCGGTTTATCCACTATACCCGTCTCTTGAGGCGAGACGATGGCAGGATTGATGAAACGCAGAAATATCACTGTTCCCACAGCCACAATATTGCTCTGCGGTGATTGCGGAAATCTCTTGCACAATACTTGATACAGGCAGTGGCACATCGAGCGCAGCTGCGGAGGAAACCTGATAAAAATTAGAAGAAAAATAGATTTTTAATTTGAAGGCCTTACTCGTAATAATTAGTTCTAACAAATCTGCCGACTCACATATCTGCCGACGACACTATAGCATCAAACACCTTTTGTGTCAATGCAATCAAGTTGGTACCGTTTTGCTCGATATTTTCATTGGGATTAATCCTCGCGCTATCCACTTCGAAACTAATTGTTGGCTCATCCAGCAAAGGTTTGATGAGAGGCTCGAGAAGACCTTGCAAATAGCTGGCACCGTATATTTTAAAACAGAACGACATAATCTTACTTCCCAGAGTATTACCGCGAAAGAGGGTCTGTATACAATCGGTCAGCTCAACCTCTCGATAGAGCATGTTCCATAATAAAGGCGACAACAAGTGCTTTGCATCAAACAGTGTCACAAAAACACGCGCCAGCTCATCCATTTGATTCGTCGTCACTACGTTAGCTAATGCCATGGCGATAGGTAATTCGCCTTTATCACTGATCATCGTAACGAGTTGAACCAATTGTTCATATCTGTCCGCTAGAACAGTTTCAGCAAGGGTATCAAACTCCGTTCCCTGTTGTAGTATTTTAGTTAACACTTCCATAAACGCCGCACGCGTTTGAAGATCTGCGTTGTAACCTAAATCTAAATAAGGAAAAAAAAAAAAAAAAGAACATTTAGCATGATAAAACTAATTACATTAGAGCTGATAGTTATAACAACTGGAGAGTTCTCTGGAAGGCGTAAATTGATAAGTAAAAATAAAAGTCAGAATGTTTTTTGAAAGAATGTTGTTCTTCCAGAAAACTCCTAAATTAAAAGCATATGAATTGATCTGATATATTGCGTACGTATTGAATGCCTTAAACCACTGTCTATATTTGCACTGAGAAGATTACTCATAGCTTGAATGGTAGTGTTGCGCAAAGTGGCTAACTTGTTAGTCGCTAAAGTAGGAGATTGTCGAGAGACGACATCCTTATCCTCCGATGATGATGGTTCGTTGCAGTAATTTATTAAATTCATAAAGAGCATGAAATATTTCGAGAATAATTCAGACTTTGCTTCCATCAGATCGACACGATCAGAGTCTTCAGGCTGAAGGGGTAGTCCGCGCAATAAAGCACCTACTGCTTCCATGCCAGATTGATCCAAATCCCTGTGTAAAAGTTAAAATAGATTTGCTCATTGTAATTTCTTATTTGGAATAAAGTTATCCAATTATAGATAGGCGCAAGATTAGAAATCGGATAACAGACATATATAAAATGACAGAAAATGTTTTACCTAGTATAGGCTGTGATATCGTTGGCAGTCGTCGAGGAAAAAGGGGGAGCGCACATAACCCACTCGGTCAAATATTCGACCAATTTATTGCGAAATTTCAACTCTTGCCTAAAAGCCAAGTCATCCCGTCTCTTCATCATGGCTTCGACTAGCTGACATAATTTGGTTTTGATACAAATCGAATGCACAGTCATGTCCAAATGCCTGACGTATCTAACGATTGCCAACATCATGCCTTCGATGCTGGTCATCCCAAGGTATTCTGACGGTTGATCCGTCTTTGAATCCAGAATGTTTTTCATTATAAATATAGTATGCTCAATAAACTGCGTATTCAAATCTGATACCACCACCTGTCCACGTGAATCAAAAAATTTTTCGACAATATTCTTTATCTGATCAAACAATATTGGATACAAGGCAGGGCTCATCTCATGCGCAACCAGTTCCTTTACATGCTTCTGTATTTGATTGCCAAGTTTTTCGTTATTGCAATTCAATAATCGTAGCAAATTTAACACAAACTGCGTAACTGTACAATGCAATTCTTGATTAGGATTCGTTAAACCAGAGCTAGTGTCCTGTTGTTTTGTCGAACTCTTTTTAGGCTCGGGATTCAAGGGGAGCACACCATAAAGCGGTCTATCTATCGGTGAATGACATTGCAAGCACACTCCGCCCAAAGCGCAAAGAAATCCTGTCATATTGGCCCACTCGTTAATTTGTTCCTCCACTTCATGCTCCGAATTCTGATGCGCTGCCCTTCGTTTCACGTTGCTGCGACAAAATGATTCAACTTGCACATCCTCAGTTTTGGTCTTGGGATAATTGATCAATTGCCGCGAGATCGTTTCCCAATTTCTGAATGTCTCTTCCCAAGCCTAAAAACAAATGTGACTCTTTGTTAATTTCTAAAAGATTATAAAGCTAAATATATTTGATACATACAATTAATATATAATTAATTAATATATATTATATTTTATGCAATACTATATTTCATAAAATAATAAAAAATAATTGTACGTACAGGTTGTACGCCATTTACGCAATGTTCTATTTTTCTCAATAAAGATAATATTGTCTTTTGTAATGCGGCACGTCCTAAAATACAAAAGCGTCAAGAGTTTATCAATAGAATTAACAAATTATCAAAGGAAGAAATATAATAAAATACATAGAACTCACCATGATTATGTTCCTGATAACATAGCCTACTCTCTCCGTGGGCTGTTACGATAACAAGATCTTTAATACTCTACTACAGCTGGATAAGAGTTTTTATTAATTAAAATAGAGAAAAATGGATTCAAATATTCATTTCACATTTTTTTCTATTTGTTCCGAGCGTAAAATAAATCAAAGCATAAAACAAATCAAACTCACCAGAGATCAATACGGTCGAAGCTTGCGCCAATTCTAAATATAACTGATAATTTGGAAGTAGACAAGTCACTGCTACCTCATCACTGCCACAAAGAATTTCAGCTTCTTCACATAGTAATGCGAAACAAGACATTGATATTAAAACAGCTTCCATGTCTATACTCCATAAATACATCAAGCAAACGACCTGTATAAATTTCGCGGATTAATTTTCAATTTAAAATGTAATTTTACAATAGATAAAAGTATATACCTCGAGTTTAATATGCGCCTGCTTGCTAATAGCTATCTGACTTCCCACATTTGCGTAATCCTTATATTGAGAGAGAAAGGCATTCCTGCAGCTCAATATCTCGCGGAACCACTTGAGTATAGTCGTGTAATTAAAGATTTGATGCTGAATCAGTTTCTGCGAGATTGAAAAAACGACCTGTGAACTGATGTCCCAGAAAGTATCCAACGGCGCTTCAGGATTCCACGCTTTGACCTTATCCGGATGATGTAACACTAGCAAAGCCTCCATTGCTTCGTGAGCAATGTCCGGCATCGAAGATTGATGAACTAATGAGACGAGTCCATTAATCAATTCTAAAGTGGATCTCTGCATTTCGTGACCAGCTGTGCCGTAACTCTGTAAAATGCCTAATTAATTTAGGCTTTGAACATTTTACATATATCTATATAAACTATAGACACATACATATATGGTTGTGCGCGCGCGCACACAAATATGTATTGTGTGTGTGTGTGTGTGTGTGTGTGTGTGTGTGTGTGTGTGTGTGTATTCCTTATGTAATTATTTTTCATCATATTTTATACAATTATTTTATATTTATCTATAAAAACCTACATGCAGCATTAACATGGGATCCACATGAATAAGTCGCACCATCACCAACAATAGATTCTTGAAGTTGCTCATTTCCTCTTTAGATTTAAGAGTAAAGTTATGAATCACGCGTAGTGTATATGGTGTATACAACATGCAGCTCTGCATCACTTTGTTCAAAGTGTCAGTGAACATGTTCCTGAGTTCCGTGCCATAAGAATAGACGAGATTGATCTCTGGCCACCACGGCAATCTTGGCTGCGTGAAGATTCTGAAATATTGACATTATGGGACCGGTGAGACTTGCTGAAAACCGTGACACCGCGAAAAGAAAAATATTTTCTTGCACTTGCTTGTATAACGAGCTGACCAGAACGAATTGGTATGTCAACCCATAGTTGACATTCAGGCAAAACTTAAACACCTCGTTGTTGTGCGGATTGATGCGGAAGGAGCTAACGAATGAGTCGATCATCAGATCGATATCCTGCGCGTTGTAATTCTGTCCACGAGAGAACGGTTTCGTGGGATGAAAAAGAAGCGATATCAGATCGTCCATCATTTGCTGTACCAAAATTAGGATCACGTTACTTCTCGATTCCACGTTGTTGATATATGTGGCCGCTTTCGTGAGCTTGACGCACGCAACCGCCGCGGCCTCGGACAGCTGTCGGCTGGAGGAACTGCCGTGCATTCTCAAGCTGCGCTTCACATTATCGATGAACTGTTTCTTTTTCGAATACCGAGGTGACCCGGGCGGCCCAAAGTCGGCGTTCACGATCTCCTCCAGGACTTTGGGGGAGAGCATCAGCAGCATCATCTGCAATGGCCACACTGCCGCGGCGCGGCTCTTCTTGTCGACGAACGTGTCGAGAATATCGAATAGCTCCTCGCACGTCTTACTGAGATCCTCATTAGGCTGCTTCTGCAAATCGGCAAATTCTTGCGGATAAGTATCCATCCAATTCCAGATCGCTTTCTCCAGGGAACTCATGAGCACGAGATGCGCCGACTTTTTGAGTTGCCGGACTTTTTGTATCGTTTCTGCAATGATAGCAAGAGATTATTATAATACGATAGTATGTATTAAATGTGTTAAAAATACATTTGATTTTATACAGTATTTGGTGCCTACCATTTAGAAGTCTGATCAGTCTGTGAACGTCGACATTGATATATTGCATCAGCTCGATATCGCTGCAATCTGGATTCTCTTCCCCGCTATTGGATAGTTCCTGAATCCTGGCCGATATCCGATTGAAGACTGCATTGAAGAAATTTAGACTTAGAGCGAACAGCACTTTACTCGCTAGATCCTTAATCATTTTCGTCTGCGGACTGTCCGACGGTATTCCTGTACAAGAAATTACAATTAATCGCGCTTGTAAAAAATCCAAAGTCTAAGAGCCATTGAATGCCGCTCGCTCACCTATAAACTGGCATATTTCTCGGAGCAGTAGTTTTACGTTCATGGCCTCTTCGAATTTTGTCGTGTCCTTCGGCGTGTTCGCCAAACATTTCTCCAACGTGTCCAGGACGATGATGATGGACTCTTGCCGATCCTGGTCCATGGTGTGGAACGGCCGCTGACCGCTTGTACTCGGTGTCAGCTCGTTGACGCGCTGCAGCATCTTTGTGAGGCCTGATATAACGAGGGAGAAACGATATCGGGAGATCTCTATTAAGCATTTCTTATTCCTCTTCTCGTTCACTCGTGAGTGAGGACTTTCGGCACCGGAACGACACGGCAGCTACGGATATTCGAGTGAAAAATCAATCTTAGAGAAATACATATTAATAACAGTCAAATAAATATAATACAGCGGCGTTCGCAGAATTTTTCGTGGGGGAGGGAGAGAGAGAGAGAGAGGGGGGGGGGATAAGACAGTAAAATGTCACTCAGATTGAAATATATGCTTCAATATTTATACATTTTTTTAGTACTAATATATAGTAGAATTATGATTATGATTTCTTTCTTATTTTTCAGAAGGGAGGTATATGCCTCCCCCTCTTGGCCCCCCTCTGCCCTCCCCACCCTCCTTGCAGACACCCATGCTGGTGTAAGAAGTCGATCATTTCTCCCGGAGGAACAATGATTACGTTGCTACACGGGATAAACAGGGCGGGGAGGGGGAGGGGAGGGGGAGGGGAGGGGGAGGGGAAAGGGGAGGGGGAGGGGAAGGAAATAGATGTGCATAAAAGAGGCGTTAAGGGTGAAGGGGCGTGAAATGTGCGCGCTCGAAATAATGCTGGCGACAATTTGCCCCCTAAAGCCCTCCCGCCCCGCTCCCCCCCCCCCGGTCCCGTCCCCCGCCAACATCGGGAAACGTCAATTTGTATGTCGCTCGATGTGCGACGCAATCGATTCCGGTTTCATTCCCTTTTTTGTTTCACGTATCGCGCAATATCGCGGGTATGCTCGAGCGCGTAAAGCTGACTTTCATTCATGAATGATACTCATGAACGAGAGGCGTCGCGAGAGCGAGGGCGGGGACGGAACTCGGGAGGGAGGGCGGGCGAGAGAGAGAGAGAGAGAGAGAGAGAGAGAGAGAGAGAGAACGAAGCGCGTCTCTCGCGAGGATACGTTACCCGATAATTATCCCGCTGCAAATATTTACCAACGATTTCGAGATTCCAATTAAAAATAGAAATCCCCCATTTCATCTGCGAGATCTCAATCTCGCCGACTCGATAATCGATAGCGTGGATACAAATAAAATTCACGCGAAATACCTTAAATAGGATTCGAGGATCGCGTGTCAATGTTTATATA
>JBCAUJ010000016.1:4856045-4880000 GCA_038406275.1 Cataglyphis albicans | reverse complement strand
CGTGTCAAGGTGTATATATATATATATATATATATATATATATATATATATATATATATCGTAGCCCTCCTTAGATACGTTACTGTGTATACACCTTGATTGAGCTGCTCTCACAGCAAGGTTAACCGGGGGGGATGGGGTGGAGGGGGGGAGGGAAGGGGAGGGCGAAGGTCAAACCGCATGAGGGAAGTTGGGGAAGGGAAGGGGGGAGGGAGGGAGGGCCATCTTTGCAAGAATGTATCTTTTCATGAATGAACGAATCAAGGAGGGAAGGAGCGACATGGCGTTCTCGGGGATTGGGGTGATCGCTCCCTTTGTCGATACGCATTGACCCCAATTTAGCGCGAGGTATCCGATTTTTCTATCGAAAAGAGAGAGAGAGAGAGAGAAAAAAAAAGAGGGTTGTGCAACTGATCGAAATACGTGGGGGAGCTCGAATCATTCAATCGCAGATCGCGTCTCGCATTAATTTAGATGACACGGTGCGATTGATGAGTGAAACAAGGAGTTTCGCTATCTGGCGTATATACCAAATTCGAAGATCTTGAAAAGATAAGGATTTATCAATAGATATTGATCGATGAGAGTCCTGAAGTCTGTCTCGAGTGTGAAATCGAGTGTAGATGAAAATTCATCAATCTTCTCACGACAAAATTCAATTGAACGTCGAAAAATTATACGCGAGAGAATTTATCTATATCTTGTGAGGAAACTTGAGACTCTCGTCGAAAACTCAAACAAGGACGAAGTGAAATAAACGAAATAATCGAAAAAATCTTCATCTGACTTTAAGCGAAGTTATCATAAACAGTCTCTTCGCGTCTTGGGATTAGCTTGCCCGAAAATACCAAGGATTTCTGTAAGACAATCCTTGTTAATCGGGCGATGGAACAATTGTCAAGGTTCTCGAAATATGTACGTTTCTTGTGTTAGGGCAGCCTGTTCCTGTTTGTCGAATTCTTATATATTCTCTATTAAATTCAAATCCCGTATTACAGGGTCGGCGATGTTCGCGACCGGCTGTCAATCGCATCCACACGAGCATCGTCCTCGCAGTCGTTGATCCATAAGCTGGTCCACCTGTCCGCCCGCGCGGAAATCTACCCTGCGCATCGAGTGGCGAGGAAACTCGAAATTCGATACTCGGAGAACGGAGAAAAAGAGAGAGAGAGAGGGAGAAAGAGGCTCACGAGTTTCTCGCCGATCCCGAAACGGAATCGAAAATGAATCCCAAAAAAGCGGAAACGAAGACTCGAAGCGAATGCATCCGTGCATCGTGGACGTGACATTAGGGGGAGGAGGTAGGCCACACCGGAAGAGGGTAGCGATACAGAGAGACGGAGAAAGGAGGAGAAAGAGAAGAGAGAGAGAGAGAAAGAGAGAGAGAGAGAGAGAGAGAGAGAGAAAGAGGGTGAGCTCGACGGAACCAGGAATTGAACGACGCTCCTCCACATCGTCACCATTCCCGCACCTGATCCTCGAAGCGCGCGAGCACCAAATTCGCCCATTCCCCGGGCTTCTGCGTCCCCATCTTCGTCCGAGGTTCACTGACAGGCCGTTACCACGTACCGCGAATCACCCAGGCTCGCCGAGAGCCGCGACCTTATGTCATCATTTATGAACGTCGACTGACCGACCACTACGCTACCGCGGATCCGCGAATCGCCCCCGACCTCGATGGGAGAGGCACTTGGCTGGTGGAGGGATCACGGAGATGGTCGCGTGAGTCCGAAAGTGCCCGATCATTCCATTGACGCACCAATCGCGCACCACATGCTCAGGAGCGACGAGCGATAATATAAAATGTATATCTCTTCCGAAGCGACAATCTCTTCTTTTCTCTTTCTGAAATTAAAAGAAATACAGAGACGATAATTGTACTCATTAAAATATAAGAGGCGAATTATTATTACATTTGTCAATAATTTATTTCGTTCTCTCTTGCAACTTTTCTTCATCATTATTCGTGCTTTATTACCCATGCAACGCAGAACGTTGCAGCAACATTGCAGCAACATTGCTACAATGTTGTTGCGATATTCTGTACTGTACGCTATAATGCACATGGTTTGTTCTACATTTTATAATTCCTAAAACTTTAAATTTTATTATTATTTTTTTTTTAAATGACAATTCTTCGAATTTGTTGAAAAATACTGTATGCTTTCTTGATTACATATCACTCATCCGATTTATTAAAAATTTGCAGAGGGTGATGATTTAGCTTCGTACAGTCCTGGTTCGGTCAACACTGGTGCACGCTCTCCCCACTTTGCAACCACGTCATTCATAACTGTGCAACATGGCCTTGTACCCGGGACAATCGCTCGTACGAAAATTCGATCGAGTTATCGCAATATTGCTGCGTGGATGTCCTTTAATGTGTTCAATTTTATTTGCTAGTTTATTGGGAGATTAATTATAATTAATTATAATTCTCATAATCTTTATCGAATCTTTTACACATAATAATTATTTTACAAACTAGTAATGTGTCATATAATTATATATACACTCACACAATTGTCATGTCTTATGTGAAAACATTTATTAGGATAAATAATACATATAATAATACATATTGTAAAACCTGAAAAATACAAAGTTATATTTATTATAATGTATAACAATAATAATAATTAAAATATTTATTTAAATATATATATATATATATATTTTTTTTTTTTAATATAATAAACATGATATAAATAAAACATTTATTTTTTACTATTTAAACTAATATCACAATTATATAATATATCAAAATTATATAATATATTTTAGCATATATATGATCATATATTAGTTGATAAATTTTGAAGGATAAATTCTTTCGATTTTCTTATTTTTTTTACATTTGTAAAAAAAATCTCTCTAAAATCATATTCACTCTTTTTTTTCTAAATAAATTTTTCAATCATAAAAATTGTTAATGAGGCAAAAAGCTACTCATAAATACGCAAAATGTTTTTATCATTATTAAAATGCCGAGTGTTAATTTTGATTCTTGTTTTACTAACAGGATATTCTGTATCTTATTTTATATCATAAAAAAAAACAAATATAATAATATATTTTATTATTCTCTCACATCATTCTCTTGCATCAACTGCACCGTTTATTTTACAGATTTATTTAAAATTGCATACTGTCCTGACCATACTTATTTTGGATTTTTTTAATTTCGGCCTATCAATCGAGGAGTTAATCATTCTCTTAACCATATCGAAAACTATACTTTTTTTATTACTAATAATGTGAGAGATCTCGGTTTTGACTTTTCTACGATCATGTTTTTTATTTTATATAATGGGCTAAGACTCTGTGACTTTTAACCTACGTTTATCTAATTTTTATTATTATTTTTTTTTATGCGCTAGAAATAGCTCAACGAAAGAGCTGAAATGTCCGCTTTTGGGATTTCACATTTATCGTGTTGGTTTTTATATTAACAATAATATCGTATTCATAATGTATTCATAATGTAAATAAAACATGTATGCATCCTACGTATCGCATTTAGCTCCAATTATCATTTTCTTATCTTAAAACGATTAAATATTATAATTAGCTGATGTCTCGTCGAATATATAAGCATTTTAAGTTCGACAATGATGTTACTAAATTTTGTTCTTGAGACAATTAGCAAATTGCTCGCAGTCTTTTAGATATAAATAAACTACATATATTACCATACTATCTGTTATTAGATATCTCTTGTTTCGTATTTTCTTTTCATATAAAAATTATTCGTATAAAAATCTTATACATCCTATATTTATATTTTAATAAAAGATCCATGTTTAAAATAAATAGTATATCCACATCATATCTTTGTAATATACATAAATATTTTTGCATATTTTATACATTTTAAAGCTATTGAAAGTGAGTATTTCAAGACACTTTTTTGATGATAATGCAGCCCGATATAATCCATGTGCGAAATACCATTCGTTAGACAGACAAAGAATTAATAAATTTAGTCACAAATGACATATTTAAAAAAAACACGATTAAAGTCGCGTGTTTACAAAAATTTAAATTCTTTCCTTTCTTTTTCAAACCATGTAATATTCTTTCTTTTAAGGTGATAACAATTAATCATTTAGAATTATATAACAAGTAAGGAAAACCATAACAATTATATATGTTATTATGATAGAGATATGATTTACATTGAAAGATATTAAATTCAAAAACATTAGTTTTTTTTATGTATTTCTGCTCGCAATTGTTTTAATAAAAGATTGCGAAACTATTCCAAAAAGCTAATACGCACAGAATTAGAAGGATAGAATGATGAAGTTTCGAGGCAAAAAGAAAATTTAATCTAAGATACACAGACGACATGACACTATTGGCGGCTAAAATGACGAAGCTTCTGAGAAGAATTGCATGACAAATTGTTTGGGATTCCATTTATTTTCAACACATTTCCAATGGTGATCCTATATAATTTTGATATTTGTATTTAAAATAAATACATATGTATATAGTCATGTCAAATATTTACTTCTCAATGACTGTCATCTTGATACAAATTATTAATCGTAAAAGTTGATTAATCGCGTGGATTGATATTATTATTATTTCAAGAACAAATTTCGCAAAGCTATTGAAGAAGCAATGGAATTCACATGTCAATGATCACTGAGATCCAATAAATTAAAAGCAGTGGATCAAATCGAGCAATTGTGCAGCTCAAAAAATAAAAACCAACGTAAAAGAAAAATCAACGACTCAGAAAATGAGTAAACAAATAATAGAAGGAAAAAAGGAATTAAAGTCGATAGGGTAACAAGAAATGTATTGAAGAATCAAATCAATCCCGAATAGAAAAAGAAATCAAATATAAATTCTGACGTTAATGTTGCAAAAAAATTATTTATTATTTTTAATTATTAATTATAAGGATACTAATATGTTTATTATTGTTATACGCATTCTATTATATACAAAAAGTAAGTCGCTTCAAAGGCGTCAAATAGTTTTAGTTATCGCTGCGAAATATTGAATGTACCATAAAATATATATGCATCGAATATTCAATTATTTCGAATATTTTTTAAACTTTAACTTCGACAAATGAACTATTATTGCATATTAAATTTAACGAAGAATAAAATTCACCTTTTTGTTTTGATTAGAAAAAGTAACAGATAATAAATATATTTGTATATTATTATGCGCGCGCATTTTCTCTCTCTTCTAAGTTTTAAATCTTATCTCAAAAAATTATCTCAAAAAAAATAAAAGTTTGATTTGATATATAAATAAAAAAAAATTAAATTAAATTAAAATACATTGCACATCAATGTGATAACTTTCATTCAATTAAAAAAAATAATTTGCTCTTTTCAAAGTGTAAAAAAACTAGATAAAAAATTTCAAGATAATAATATTGAATATATCATAAATGAGATAATTGTTACTTTATATTATATTAATTTAATCTTGCAGAGCTTCATCATTATTTGGTTTAAAAGTTGAGTAAAATCAATGAGAGATAAAGAAAGAAAGAACAGTAACATGGAACCTTGTGTATTTAGATTGTGAGAGATTAAAAATATTGCAAAATTTTATGTGTGTGTATGTAGCAATGTAATTAAAAATTAGAAATGAGGGTCGAATAGTAGAATTTTTTTTATCGTTGAATTCTCTAACAATATATATCGCATTTTTTACTTTATTATTTATTATATCCATTCCAAAGTAGTTTAAGGCATTTCTTAAGCTCTATGAAAAAGAGATAACTACACTAATTTAATAGTGTCATGCGATATATAAACAATCTTAATGTTGCAAAGAGAGATTGAAATTCTTACACATATAATTAGAAACAACACACGTTCCAATCGGTAAGCATATCATCAATTAAGTGCACATAATAAATACTTTCTTATATAATATATATGATATATATACATATAGATTCTCTTTACCTTGTAAATTCTTTTTATCTTTATACCGTACTATTACTGGTACCATTTCTTTGATGATCATCAATACTCTTGAAAAAAATATCTTCCAATGAAGAAATCACGGAATCAAAGATAGTAACATCTCGTTGTCGATGCTTCTTGATAGAGTGAATACTTTTCGGGTCTAAATCGGAGACTCTGACACTGCTTAAAAAAGACAGTTGTTCCGAAAGCTTGATCGTATTTTCTACGGGCACTTTTGATAATTTTTCCCTGCGTAAGAGAAAAAATACGATCATTAGAAAACTTAATACATCTTATCTGATTCGCGTGTCATGTTTTTCAAGTAATTTTATACATTTTATAATTATAATTATTATTATATTTTATAATTATTTTACAATTATAATTATATCACGATCAAATAATCACAAATAAGAGAAGCAATTGCTCATCGTAATATCGCGTATCGGGCGATTGTTATACGATTCGAATAATAGGTATAAAGAATAATTAATCAGAAAGCATATTCCCTCTTCACAGAAACTATTGTATTAACTCAATTTTGTTATCAGTTTTGCCTTTGTTGGAAAATTTATGCAATTGTCGAGTGCTTTGAACACGAGGTGAAAACACGGGCTATTGTCTCGAACAATGCACTTACGGACGCAATTCGCGGAAAGTCATTAATATCGAGCAATCTCTGGCAGTGGCGAATAAAAGATAATTTCGCAACGTCGATAAATGTTGGGCGATAATTTGCATATTTGCCTTTTGCTCGTCATCGTGATCGTTAGGTTTCTGATTATGCAAACTTGTGTTTCCATAAAATAACCGGCACGAATCTAGATTATCATTAATTTCTGTTTGCGACGCAAAATCGCCATTTACGTCTATTTTCTTGACATTAGTAGATAAAATACATTCCAAACTGGCATTGTGATTTCCGTTGGAATTGCCATCGTATTCTTTTGCAACGGTGCTCTCAAAAAGCGTTTCGGAGTTTTTTCCTTTTATGTCTTTCGCCTTCTGAAACAGAGAAGTATTTTATAATGTATTCGTGCATTCAGCGATAGATTTTGCGTTAAAAATATGATATTACATACCGTAGGTTTACCAGGTAAAGGGCCAAAAATTGTGCTGGCGTGAGTCTCGTTTTGTAATTTCATTAAGCCGGAGTATATCATATTGTCATTCAACAACGATGCAAAGTCGGAGTAAATACCGTAAATGTAATTGGTATTCACATAAGACAATTGCTGCATGTTCCGAATTCGTTCTAGCACCGAGTTTCTCGGCAACTCGTTGCCATCAAAATTACAATTCTGCGAAATAAAAAGTAAAAATTACACAGTTAAAGTATTACAGTTGTTATTTCACGATAAATCATGTATTTTCATCAGTATAAAAGAAAAGCTTACCTTTCCCGCGAGACGAAGACAGCGTTCGGCTCTGGCGATCGCGTTCGGTTCAACGCAGAACGGAAGTTGATTCGCGGATGGGCAAAAGTTACATGGACCGCGAGCGACGGATAACTCTTCCAGTTGTTCTTGCACAAAAGGCCGCGTGAGGGCGCTGCACACCAAACTGCAAAACTCATCGACGCTCGTCGTCGTCGCATTCCGAAACCATTTGTTCAGCACGTCCTCGAGATCGTTGGGTGACGACTCCTGATTATAGATGACGGTGCCGTTCTTGAAGATTCTCAGATTATTTTGCGGTGACCTCAGAAGCTCCTTCACAGCGGATTTCATACGCGCTTCCACTCCGGAGAACAGTTCGAACGGGCAGTAATTGCTACGAACGGCGATGTCCCCTTTACGCAGCTAAAAAATTTGCATATCTCATTTCAGTATCTCATCGTTTTAACATCAATTTATGCGAGTTTTATTACTTGTAAAAATTCATTCATTCAAAGGATTCAATATTTTACCTTGGCATACTGGTTGAGGCAATACGGACACGCGGGAAATCTCCGCTCCGTCTCTCGCAAGTATCCCTGTTTCGGCTTTATCTCCACGCAAAACGTCGAACGGTCTCGAAACACAGTCTGATCGATTTCCAACCGCAAATCTAGAAACGTGTAATCCGGATACTTTGTAGAGTATGTGTCTGTAATTACCTTGTGCCGGCGTTTTTCTGCAACAAATAAACGTGATGAGTATTTCGTATTATTTTTTTTTTTCATATTTCTCCCTACACTTATTTTCAACGCATTTTTTTATTCTACTGCTTTTACAAAAGAGTATGACGGAGAATATATTAAAAATATCTTTCAGAATTTTTCCAAATTTTTCTCGCTCATAAATATGAAAAATCAACACAAGACGTATATAAATACGATCGTAAAACTGGAGTATTTGAAAATAAATCTGCTTCATCGGATTATGTCGAAGAATAGTACCAAAGACGCGTAGGTGTGAAACATTCTTCGCGTGATACAAAAATAGAAGAAAGTCACGCGAGTCAAAAGTAAATATTTAAGAATGTTTTGGTTGCACACTAGCAAAAATCTGTCAAAGTAATAAAAAAAACATTTCTTATGTTTAAAAAATCAAATAAATAAATCCGAATTATTAAAAAAGTTAAAGTATTCAAAAATAATATGCTTTTTAATGTCTTCGTAAAAGAAAATGCAATCAATATTTTTCCTAATTCTTAACAGACTTTTGTAAATATCCTGACTCAACTGCAAAAAAAAAAAAAAAAAAAAAATTCAGAAAGAGAAAGAAAATATTTTTGTTGCGTCCTGCAGTTTTTAATAACTAGTAAGTGGATTTAAATTAAGTTTTGTAAAAGTATTTAATAAAATTTTGTTAACATTTGTGAAAATTTTTATTTCTCGTCAGTTTTTTTCTTGTCAAATTTATTAGTGAATACAATATGCGATTTTCCTTAAGAATCAATATTAACTAAACTTAAATAATTCCCAAACCGTTAAGAAAATTGTGCTTAGATTTTGCGACAGATAATCGGAAAAAATAGTAGAACTACAAAATTTTCATGCTTCATCAATGTTTTGACATATGACAAGTGTATCCTTAACGAATAACGGTAGACTAATTTATTCGTAAAACATAATATCGTGATGCAAAAACAAATGGTGAAAAGAATTTTTATTACATCGCTCGCAATGAAAGCCGCTGATTAGATAAATAATATGAACAAAAACAAAAACAAAAACAAAAAAAAAAAAAGATAAAAAAAAGAAACACTGGAATAGTAAATGTAAAGGAATAAAGTCCGTAAATTATATAAGGAGTACTTGTGAATAATTAAAACAGCGACTGACAAAGACGTGATATTTTCTCTGATAAGGATATCAAAAGATACCCAAGTATCATCATCGCGTATCTTTTCCTAATACATTGCCTTTTCTCGTAACTTTGACAGATGCATTAGTAGATGTAACAGTAATCAAAGTACAATGAAACGCATTAAGGATGCTCCGTCGCAATATTTCAAGAAGCTACGAGAAAATTATCGTTCGGCGCCTTATCAGAAAAACACTCTCGATATAGGTGTTGAGACTCGAGATAAGACGGCGGCAACCACGGCGTATCCAGCGATACGAGTCTAAACACAGCGCGTAATCTCTCGTCTCGGACGATTGCGCGGCGACGATCATTTATCGGAGCATAAATTAATGAGCGCAAGATTAAACTTTCCCTACGCGCATTTACCTCCGTTCAAGACACAAGTGGCCCTAAGATATCGCCACAGTTAAACGTGTCAAGCAAAAGTTGCCTCGTTATCTCGCTTATCCGTCGTCGGCGAGATATTCCCGGATGGCATCCCAAAATTGTACTCCATCAGTCACTATCTCGTATTCACGCAAGAAGGAATGTTAACGGGTGGCTGTATAAATCGCGTACTTGTATCGTAGGAAAAATGTGTCGTGGAGAAAAAAAAATTTGTACGCATTTAAGGATATTTTTTGGCTGTACGAAAAATTGTCAAAAAATAAAAGAAAAAGATATTTCTTATGTTTGGAAAATTGTTCGAAAAATCAAATAAATAAGTCGAAATTATTGTATAAAAAAGAATTAAAGTATCACAAAATAATATGGCTTTTAACGTCCTCGTAAAAGAAAATAGTTGTAATTAATATTTTTCCTAATTTACGACCAAAACTTTTGACAGTAAATACCCCCTGAAGAAAGATAATTTTTTTTTTTTTTTTACAATTTTTAGAAAATAATTTTTAAACGAGTAAGTGAATCTAAATCAAGTTTTTTGGACAAACGTTTATTAGAGTCTTCTTAATATAAGTAATCAAATTTTTATCTCGTTGGTCAATGTTTTGTCCTTGTCAAATTTGACAATGAGTGATTTTCCATAAAAATCAATACGAACTTTAAACTTAAATAATTTCCAAAACTCAGCAAAAATATCGAGGCAGCAATCATTTCTGTGTTATAGGCGATTTAAAAAGAAGAGCTTCTAAACTAAACTTTATAGAGAATTAAAACTATATTCTTTAGTTAATTTCAAATAGAGTTTTACTTTAATAGAGAGAGAAAATTTTAATTAATTTAAGAGAATTGTGCTTAGATTTTTCACAGATACTCTGAAAAAATAATGGAACAATCTAGAAAATTTTCATGCTTTTGTCAATATTTTGACAATACTTGACATATCCTTAAACTAGTTTCTTTAATCACGATGATCGCCGATTTGTCGTTATCCGTCGATCGCTGATAAAGAAATTAAAGAGAGAGAAAGAGAGAGAGAGAGAGAGAGAGAGGGGGGGGGAGAGAGAGAGAGAGAGGGAGAGAGAGAGAGAGAGAGAGAGAGAGAGAGAGAGAGAGAGAGAGAGAGAGAGAATAGTAGACATTAGTAGAGAGAGAAAAATTTTTAAAATCATATTAACGATCTCTTTTTACTCAAAAATCGCGATAAGCATTTTTTTTTTTTTTCATACGTCAAATTTACCCGATGGGAAAAATTTCTCTTTGCGTGACGAGGTGAAACGAGAGATGTCCACGTCGAAGGATAATGACATATGATAATTTTGCTAAATGCCATGCGCACGTTTCAATTTCGTGCATCAAATTGTTGATCGATCACGCGTGTTTCCTTTTTCTCTTCAACAAAGAGAAAGCTACCCGACTGATAAGAGAGTAACCGTAACTTTTTTTCAAACCTATTTCCTGCTTCGAGTCTTCTGTCAAGTAATTTTATACGTTTTACATTTATTGATATTAATATCAATATTAATATTAATATTAATAATATTAATATTATTATTATATTATTAATTTTAATGTTAATTAAAATATATTAATATATAATAATAATATTAATATTAATAAAAATTGCCAACGATTTAAAGAAGCTTTAAATAGAAAACCTTTGCCCTAAAATTGTCGAAGGCGAACTACTCGACAATATTTATAAATGAAATAATTCTGAGAGGAATTACAATAGCATTCAATAATACAGTTTTGATCTCGATATTCGTTGCAATTTTATTTTACATCATCTCGCGTCCAGCTTGTTTTAAATATGAACGAAAGTGTGCTGATCGGACGTTACACCTTTTTTAGTTTCCTGAATTATTATTATAGGACTGCACCAGGACGAGCGGCAAGTGCATAGCGGGCGATATCAACGGCGGCTATGCAGAGCCATGTTGGTTTACACAGTCTCTGTTTACACATTCCTCGTTTCAGGCTTTGAAAATAAACATCCGATATACGGGCCGTTCAATCGCGAAAATATCCTGCCACTGACGTGGGTCGATCTCTCGCAACATAGGTGATGTCGAGGACTGCCCTCGGAGGCGAGGGAGGTGTGGGCGATAAAAAAAAAAAAAAAAAAAAACAGTCGTTAAAATTGCAAGAATATAAGATAATTGCATCATATTTCGAAGCATTTATACATTAATCGCTTTTTGTCGCGAGAAAATATAAGACTAGCTTGCAACGTTTGTACGTTTATATGGGGTGTCTCGTGAAGATCGTAACAACGCTTAAGGGTAAATTCTTGAGATTATTTTAAGATGATTTTTCCTCAACAAAAATATCGAGACATCAATAATTTGCGTGCCATTAAAAAAGAAGACTTTTTGCAAACTAAATTTTGAGAGATTAAAAACTATATTTTTTAGTTAATTTTAGATAGAATTTAATGTAATAGAGAGAGAAAATTTTAATTAATTAATTAATTTTTTATTTATTTATCTAAACGGGAAAGTGGACTTTTAGTACAAAAAGAAGAAAAAAAAAGTGTAATTACAATTTCATCATTGACAAAAACTCAGAATAAGATGCTGAGAAAATAAATGAGAAAAGGAAAAAAAACAGACATAATAAATTATAAAAAAAAAAAAATTAAAAAAAATAAAATAAAATAAAATAAAATAAAATAAGATAAAGTAGAATAAAAAAATCTAAGGAAGGCAAAAAAATAATGATGGCTTAAAAGAGTTAAGAAATAATTTATTTACTTTTGCAAAGATATATAAAAAAAAAAAAATTGAAAACATGCAAAAAATGATAATCTCTCTCGATATTTTTTCTGAGGAAAGGTCATCTCTTCTCGAGAATCAATTTCTCCAAAATCGAAAAATTCTGATACGCCGTTTTGTTCGTCGCAAATTTTCCGGGCAATAAGACAGGAAGGGAAGGAGGGGGAGCGTGGGCGGGAGGAGGGAGGGGCCCGATCGAGACTAATTAGATATTAACGAAAGCGGAATGCGCGTGAAGCGAATCCACGGCGTCGATGCGCGCGTGATTCGATTTTGCATTAGATCAATCTGGCGTGTTATTAGAGGAAACGACGCGCCGCGCCGATCAGCTTCGCCAACGATCAAATTGACGGCGAAATTGCCCGCTATCGGCGGCGAATTTTTCTGCTCTCCACATCCTTCGGTAATATAACGCATACTCACACACACATACATAATATGCGCTACACATATACGATGCGACGGGAAATCGATACGCCCCACATATCGCGCGAGTGCGCAATATCATCGCCGTGATAACGGCGCGCGATTTTCCAGCCTGTATGTGACGCGGCTTTTAAATAAAAATATATCGACGGTCGCGCGAGAGTTTCACAATGCGTATACGTAAAGGCCAACGATAACCGCCGCCCCGCCCCCCTCCGCCGCCCCGCCCCCCTCCTCCGCGACTCCTCCTCCTCCTCCTCCTCCCCGCGAATAGTAATCCGAAGGCTTTTGCGTTATACGGAGGACGTTGTACACGTTGGATATGATTTCTATTAAACTTTCGACAGATTTGTCGAGAGGATAACGGTGATACGATTAATTGATTTTCGATTCGCGTATCAATCGAGAAGCCAATATTACATTTGTTGTCAAAGTATTCACGCGAGGTAAGATTCGAAATTACGGGGGAGAGTATCAAATCGAAGGAAGAAAATTAAGGATGTTTTGGCTGTACAATAGTAGCAGAAAACTGTCAAAAAAAAAAAAAAAAAAAAAAGACATTTCGTAGGTTTATACTGCTTGAAAAATCAAATAAATAAATCTGGATTATAAAAAGAATTAAATCACAAGATAATAATAAATTAAGCTTCCTTCTTTTCTCCTTTTCTCTCTCTCTCTCTCTCTCTCTTTCTTTCTTTCTCTCTTTCCTTCTCTTTTTTTATATTCTTCTTCTTGTTTAATTGTAAATGAAGATTCCCCTTTTTCTTTTCCTTTCTTCCTTTCGCTCTCTTTTAAAATTAAACGATATATTCAATATTAATAATATTTATTAATATTTAACAACATATTTAATAATACTGAACAATATTGTTACCTAATATTACATTCCTTCTCCTTCTTTTTTCCATCGATTTTTGACGTCTTCTTAAAATAAAAGTTGTAATTAATATTTTTCTTAATTTATAAAACTTTTGGTCGTAAACACTTCCTGAAATCTACTGAAACAAGAAATAAAGAAAAATGAGTGATTTGCAGAAGGAGAGAAAGAAACAGATAACACTTTCCTATAACTTTTAGTAAATTTTAAACGAATAGGTAGATCTAAATTAAGTTTTGCATAAATATTTATTATGGTTTTCTTATATGTGAAAATTTTTATTTCATTGGTGACATTTTTCCTTTGCCAAATTTATCAATAAGTGCGATCAATACACGCGATTTTCCATAAAAAAAAAACCCATAGTGACTTTAATCTTGAATAATTTCCAAACCGTTAAGAGAACGATGCTCAACTTTTGTGTCTACGAAATTTTCATGCTTCTGTCAATCTTTCGACATATGACACATACCATCCAAACGCGAGTAAAAAGATTTTTTCTTCTCCTACAGCATCCTTTGACTTTTTAAAGACACCTTTCCCCTTGCAGAAATTACTCGTTACGCGCGAGCAGATAGACGCTAAAATGTGCGTAATGTCGTTTATCCTCGCCTTCTCGTTTCGCACTCGTCGGCCAAGAGACGCCGAGAGAGGAAGGGCGGAGAAATGCCTTCTATTTCCAATCGCCGGAGAAAGTGCGAACGCGTCGGAATATCGATAAGCCCCGCGAAAAGAAAAGCGGAAGAGACCCCCCAACGGCCGACCACTTGTTGCATCTGCAGCCGCGAGAGACCAGGCTGGGATGGACTTTGGGCCGATGAAATAAAAAAAAAAAAAAAAAAAAAAAAAAGAAGAATTTACTCGGTAAATTGGATAAGTTTACGCGCGAGTGCGACGAGAAGTTTAGGATTTGTATTAATTCCTGTGAAAAATCGCGTATCGTAGTACTTGTCAAATTTGACAGGAGAAAAACTGTCAGATTTGACAAGAAAAAAACATTGGAAAATAAAAATTTTCACACAAATTTGAAAGACACTAATAAATATTTGTACAAAACTTGATTTAGATCCACTTACTCGTTGGAAAGTAAATCTATTAAAAATTGTAGAAAAATATGACCTCCCCCTTTCTCTCTGCATATTATCTTGCGTCTTTTTTTTTTTTGTTTCCTGCAGTTGATTTCAGAAAGTGTTGGCGATCAAAAATTTTTTCACATAAATTAGAAAAAATATTAACGAATCTATTATCCATCGCGCGAAACGATTAATTCGCGAACATCGAGGCACAGATGCACGCAAACTGTCTGCTCGCACGAATGATTCGAGCGTACAATATTGATTAGAAAAAAAAGAATAATAAATAAATCGGGCCAATAAATAAGAGGCAAAGCGCGATAATTACATTCATATATAGATCTCTTTCCTTTCTTATTTATAATGTAGAGTCCTTCATTTCTATTCCTTTCCAGTTTTCTTATCTTTGTTATAATTGCTAGAATATTATATTAAGTTTCATAAAGATAGATTAATTGTCAATATTTTAAAATAATTCTAATTTCACTAAAAAATTCTCATAAAAATAAGAAAATACAAGTACATAAAAAAATATCCTGACTTAAAGTAAAATACATAAAAAATATCCCAACTTGAAATAAAATACATAAAAATTAAAAAAAAAATAAAAACTAAATATGAAATCAATAATTAACTAGCTAATCCCAATAAAAAAGAGAAACTAACACAAATTATTTCCTTGCACGAATGATTCGAGCACACAATAATGATTAAAAAAAAAAAAATTAAATTAATCGAGGTAATAAGAGCTAAAGTGCGATAATTATGCATATCATTATCATATATAAATTTCTTTTCTATTTTATTTATAATATAGCCATTTCTATTCCTTCCCAATTTCCTTATCTTTGTTATAATTGCTATAATGTTACGTTAAAGTTTCGTAAAGGTATTAATTGTCAATATTTTAAAATAATTATAATAATAAATATTTTAAATATTTTAAAATAATTATTTTAAATTTAATTTATGTATTTTTAAATTTGATTTATGTATTTTAAAGTAAATATTTTAAAATAATCTCAATCCCTATCACAAAAAAAATCTCATAAAAGTAAAAAATATGCCAATTTAAAATAAAAAATATCCCAACTTGAAATAAAATACATAAAAAATAAAAAAAAAAAATAAAAAATAAAAACTAAATTTGAAATCAATAATTAACTAGCCAATCCCAATAAAAAAGAGGAACTAACGCAAATTATTTCCTTGCACGAATGATTCGAGCACACAATAATGATTAAAAAAAAAAATTTAATAATAATAAATAAATAAGAGAGCCAAAGCGCAATAATTATACATTCATATATAAATTTTTTTACTACATTTTATAATATAAAGCTATTTCTATCCCTTTCCAGTTTCCTTATCTATGTTATAACGTTACTTTATCAAAGTCTATAAAATTTCGTAAAGACAGATTAATCCTCAATATTTTAAAATAATCCCAATAAAAGAGAAACCGACTTCGCGCGCTCACGATCGATAGATCAGGAGAGGATGACGGTGATCGCCCGGGGCGATCTCGCACCGAGAGAGAGAGAGAGAGAAAGAGAGAGAAAGAGAGAGAGAGAGAGAGAGAGAAGTGGTTGCACGGAGAACGCGAAATTGTCGGCGTGTTGCATACAATAGGCGAGGATTTCTTTCTCGCCGATAGCGTATGATAAACGTCGTTGCATTATTCAAAAATAAATCCGCGCGCGTAATAAATGTTCTCGAACAAAACGCATGCTTGCGAGGGGCGAGGATAAGCGAGAAATCTCCGCGAGATCGAGTCGGGTTTCTCTCCGTCCAGCGAAATATGTATGGTGGGCGTGTCTATTCTATGACACGCCTACAAATTAATTGACTCTACTGCTTATCGAAGCTCGTTACGAGCCTGCGATTTTTCCGAAGGATCGTATCGTAGGAGGAACCTTAGATGAGACGTTTGTTTACGGCGACTTGTCAAGGATGTACGAGAAATTCTACCGATTCGTCGTAGATAAGACGATCAATTTTTTCGCAGGTTTTTCATTGTTAGCTAAGCGGGTGTACGAGAAGCAAAGTAAGATTAGAATGTACACTCGAGGGGATTAAGAGACACTCGTTATCACGCGGCTTAATCTATCGTGATAACGCGACGGTGTGGAAAGTATCTATGCCGGCATGAGTATCAATTAGCTCGCAGATTTCTTCTGTTAATTACTATAATAATATTTTTCGCCGATATTATCTCTCCGACGTAGTTTACTGTCATTTATACATGTATTAATGGCATTGCATATGTATTTTATTTTTCATCAGGAGGCTATCTTTTATATCTTATTATCGAAAACGACGAAGTCGAGATAAGGAAGGCTCGTGTAGATCTCATTGGCGCACTTTCTTCTCACAAGTTTCCACGTGTCATTCCTTTTTCCATCTCCTCGCGAAAAACGGAAATGAAATTTTTACAAGTAGAGATGTAAAAAAAAAGAAAAATAATTTTTCTTTCATTATTTTTTTAATATATTATTTTTTTCAGATTTTTTTTTGTTAACATAATAAAAGAAAAGGCTAAAGTTTTATATTCTTAATTTATTTTTTTTTTTTTTCGAAAGTAATTTTAATGAGACTTATGCGGCAAATTATGTCAAATTTGACATGATTCGGATTATTTTCAATTAGACGCGTAAGAAAATTTTTTATTCATTAGAAATAATAATTACATAACTATATATCCAAATGCGAGTCACATTCAAAATAATAATAGTTAAAAAAAACCTATCATCTGAAAAATTAAAAATAAACCTATCATTTAAAAAATTAAAAATAATGAAAAATCAGTAATCAAAATACAAAGACATTAAATGCCTGAAGAAAAAAACGAATTTTTGAAGAAAAAAAAAAAAAAAAAAAAAAAAAAAAAAAAAAAAAAAAAAAAAGGTTTTTCTTTTTCCTAAAAAACCGTTTCCTTAACCAAACAAAAAATTGTTTTTTTTTTTCTCTTTCCCTCTCTAGCGACAAGGCGCGGCTGCAAAGGCCAAAGGGAAAAAAAGTCCATTCGCGTCTCACGTCGAAATTTTTTCTATCGCGCGTGTATTTTCTTTGACGATTTTTTTTTTCTTCGTCCTTCGTCTCGATCTCGCGCTGAAGATGATATTTAAGTAACCTTACACGCGTACATTGGCTTGTCCTTCTCGACGGACAACCTCGCGGCCTTTTCATAGGAGTGACTTCACGATCGCGCTTGGGAATATCGCGACTAAGCGCTTCAATTCAGATTTCTCTCGTAGATTTAGAAGATGCTTATTCCGTGTAAAATACCACAGGACAAATTAAGAAGCGCGATCGAAATAATTTATTGCGAGATACGTATATCTCTCGGGGAATGGAAGAGACAAGAGACAGCGCGCGCGAGAGCCAACGATATACAGGAGTCGCGATGCTGGCTTTAAACGTCATCTCGAGGACGCTTTCTTCTCGTCTGGCGGACGAAGAATGTGTGAGTCGCATACAGCTGGAGTCACGTAAATTTAGTCCTCCCAAGCGGCTCTTTTAATTCCGGAAAGTTCAAACGCCAGACGGGACAGTGACATTTGGCCGAATTGCGAGTCTCTGTTCAGTATCGATCAGTAGGAAGGTTATTCAGTGGGAAAATCACTTTCGTTATCTCCAGAGAATTACTCACCATTAATTGTTCTTAAGAAATAAACGCGATTTTCGCTATACGACATGTTAATTGTTATTACGAACCAGACTTTCTCTATTTCTCTCTCTCTCTCACTCTCTTTCGCGCAACCGTATGTACGATTCGTCGCATGTGAAGATATAATATAGATACATAAATAGAATGACGGAAATTTCAATTTTCATATATCGTTGAACACTTATTCGCCGCCTACATCTACGTAAAGCTCGTGTCGCGCGGAGTGATTTTGACAGCTGCGTCTCTTCTCTCTCTCTGTCTCTCGGAGAGAGAGAGAGAGAGGAAGCGCAACTGTCAAATCTAGAAAGTTGTTATTGTCGGGACAAAATGTCAATATATAATTACCGTGCCGTTGCGATTATTAATGACGATAGTGATGTCTAATCTCTCCGCGGTTTAATGTAATAGAAAATAACGCAAGTGTATATTATACGTACATTTTTATCTCGATGACAAAGTAAAATATATATTAGAAAAATATTTAAAAAAAGGAAATTGGAAAAGTAAAATCTCAACATTAAAACAAAGTTATATCGAGTGAGAGAAAATTACACAGAATGTTTGTTTACATAAATATTTACTTTTATTACATTTCTTTAATTTAATTTTTTTATTATATATATATATTTATTTATTTATTTTTATTATTTTATATAAATAAATATATATAATTTTTTGTATATGTAAAATAGTAAATATATATATATATATATATATATGTAAATATATAAAATAATAAAAAATATCTATAGATAAATAAATAATATATATAATAAAAAAATAAAAAATGTAATAAAAGTAAATACTTATATAAAGAAACATTCTGTCCCAACGTAACTCTTTCTTGAGATTTCAATTTCTGTCAGCAGATTTTTTTGGCACTGAAACTGTTGCTCGAAATAAATTTGCAAAAATGGCTATAATGAATGAGTCGCGGGATCTCGACCGTTGATTTGCGAAAATAATCGAATTTCCGAATTCCAAAATTTGATTCAAGTCAACAAACTTGATAAACTTCGATCGGAGCGTGGGCCGTTTTTATGAATTTTCGGAATCGATTAATTGAATGTAAAAAGCTACTCGCGCGCATATACGAGCTCTCTTTCCGCTCCGGACACTCGATACATATCTGTAATATTGTAATTCGATATTATCGATCGATCAGGTGGTTTTCTATGCCACACCGAGGAAGAACAAAACAAGTGGAGCGGCAACAAGGTGCAACCGGATCGGCTCTTGTTTACAATATATTGCAGCGAAAATCGAATGAAATTTCAGCTCCACGCTCCTCGCGTGCACAAAAAACTGCCGGAGGGAAGCTTCGGACACGCATATTTGTATTCGGAGCATCGAAAAAGATAAGGTGGCAGGTGCACGAGTATCGAGAAAAAATGAGTCAGCGACTATCTTGATAAGAACAAGCGAAAAAAAAAAAAAGAAAAAAAGATGGCGCGGACAAAACTATTTATGATCGAATAGCACCTGTTCATTTATAAACGGCACATAAATATTGAAAATTTACATCGTACTCGGAGAGAAAATGATATTATACGGGATGATTTTTTTTTATAATTACTTGTAATCACGAAAGAATAAAAAGAACCAGGTGCGTAGAATTGAAGCGATTAATTATGCAAATTTAATTTTATTATATATTAATTTTTATTATATATAAATATTATTATATTATTAATTATTATATATGTATATTATTAATTATTATATATATTATTAATATTATTATACTTTTTATTATATATAAATATTATTATATATTAATGTTTCAACTAATTCATGAGTTGAATAATTATTCAAACTAATTCGTGAAATGACTGAATTTTTAAATTGCGATTAAAAAATTAGGTAAGAATTCTATATATATTTATTTATATTTTACTGAAAAAATGATAGAGAGAGCGTCTCCGATATGCGTGGGAAAATAATTTTACCTGGTCGATGAGGGCGGATGGCGTCTGACAACTTGGCTATATCAGCTGCTTGGTAACGAACAATTTCGGGGATGTGCGCGTAAGAGCCCAAAAAACAGGAAACCACGCTCCTGGCGTACCACACTTCCCGTTGAGCCCGTGTTTCGCCGCCGTCCGGTGAAACCTCGCCCGGCAACGACTTCCGGAATCGTATTACCCTGCGCTCCTGAAAGAGGAAAAAAATAAATAAATAAACCCAATAAAGCTAAAATCGATCGCATCCGATATTTCGGTAGAAAAATTTGCCGACGATTATTTTCCATTTGGCGAGCCAAAATCGAATAAATGCGATGGGCAATGTGATTCTGAACTTTGACAGCCTTTGACAAGCTATAAATAATCGCGCGCAAAGCTGTTGTAGACCGCGAACGGAAACGCATTCGACAAAAATATCCGAGACGTTTCTACTTTCCGTTGGCAACAAACGTGGTTTCCGTGTGTCTCCGCTCAAAAAAAACGACCTGGCATTTTCTATGCGCTTGGATATACACGGCTCGCATTATCAGGAGTTGATCAATCGCCTCCACCCCCCCTCCCCCCAACCTGGCGACGAACGGCGTATGTGGGTCGACTTTATGAAAAATTCTCGGGTTAAAGATAATAGGACGGATCGCCCCTCGTCCCTTGTTTCCACGCACGTGTTCAACTTTGTCGTCGCTATGGTCCCCGATCGAACCTGATCGATGCTATTAATCATATGCGCGCGACCCTGAAGATAAGGACATTCCGTTACTTGATTCGTTCGGGCTCTCTGATTTCCAGCCGATGATTAATATTCACACATCGATGATGATTTTTATTTTATTTTTAATTCCACCGTTTATCTTTCCCTAATTTCAACCCAGACAGAAACGCTGACAGTTCTAGGACATCCTATGCTCGGACCTCGGACAACCCAAAGTCACTTGGTGCCAAGGTTAGTAACTATTTTGCTAGTTAAAAGTTAAGTTAAAAAGTTAATAACTTAACTTAGTTAATTTTAAACTTAGTTATTTTTAAATTAACGTTAGCTTAGGTAAAAAACAAAATCAACTTACCCAAACCTGAAGCTTGAAGGCAATTATTGTGTTGTAAAAAATGATGTTTCCGAAAAAGACACTCGTCGCGATACGTAATATGGCGTGAGCAAACAGCCAATGCTTTTATTTCGCTACAAAAGCGCCCGACGACTCTCTCATTGACATTCGGCATTTCGAAAGCCAGCCATTATTCGCAACAATTTCGCAAGCCTTGGACAAACAGGCGAACGTAACCGTTACTTAACAAGCGTAGCGCGTTCAGTGCTGCGATTTTCGGCACGCTCGATCAGCAAACGCATCACGGACCGAGTTTGTTACTCTTATACAAGGAAAAATGAGCGATGACTCTATAGGTACTCGCGATTGCAATCCAAGATCCAAATCGCGTTCTGGACTCGAGGATCCAATTTAATCGCTTTCCTCGAACAAATTGATCAATCCGGATGGCCTCGCTGAGACGTAATAAAAATCGATTGAAATGTCAGCCAATGCAAACCAGGCCGACATTTTGGTTTGCGGTTCTCGCAACTTAGCTTTGATCGTTATCGTTTTAACCGAATCGCATAAACGACAACGATAAACTAGTTACACAGCGATTAATTATCAGAGTCTTTGCGCGGAAAACCGGTCACGCTATTAAATGATCGAGTGACGTTTCGTCGTGTAAAAAGACGGAGATGAACGCGCCCGATGAGGCCATTGGCCCAATAATGATTGTGCGCTCGACAGGTTGTTGCTACGCGTTCCACTTTGCTGACCGTTCGCCACCGATATACGTGCGAATTATTGACGATTCGATAATAGCCGCGATAGTGAGACACGAGTCGATGTAAGTATCGCAAGAAAAGAAGCAAAAAAAAAAACTACGCAAAGGCAAACTATTGTAAAACTATCGGGTCCCAGAATCAGACCGACAACTTCAGGTGGTTTTAAAAGACACCGCTTTTGGTACTAATGGAATCAAAGACTAACAAGGAAACCCGAAAATTCTGATTTTGATGAAGCTTTTCATACATGTAGGAAGAGTAAAGAATTTAAAAATTTCCAGTTACGGTCCAAAAAGAATTTTAAGGAATGAAAACACTCTTCATATGTAGAATGGGTTTTTCGATATATCTCGGAAAATTATTCGGGATACTAAAAAATACTTTATACAAAAGTTTCATGGTAAAAACACTTCTATTTAATCACGTTAATAAAATTTTGAAAAAATAATTTTTTTCAAAGACTTTCGCCCTTTTTAGTCTTTAATTCTCCAGTGCCGGAACAGCTGGATTTCTTGTCAAAATTGATTTGTTTTCATGTCCTCCACAATCACTTGAAGTTTGCCGATCTAGAAAATAAACTATATGTATATTGGAGAAGTCAAAAACGTCTCGAAAAACGGATCGTCCGGCGAGCGGAAAAGAATTGATGCGAAAATAAAATCCGGAGCTCTATAGTTAAAAATTTCTCGTGTCTCTCGATAAATCTCTCGGAGGTGTGCGCGACCTGACGTGAACCGCCAATCGATATATAGGCTAAGTCGGCTGACGTGGTTGCAAGTTTTTCATGCGTCACGTCTATTAATGCGACCGTGTATATACCTGCCTACGTGACGTTTTTTTTTTTTTTCGTATAAAGTCTGTGCCAACAAAACGTCATAGTATCTTTCAGCACGCGATTACAATACGCTTAAAAATACCGGATAAATTCGAATAATAAATATTTTGAATAAAGGCAGCGTTTTCAACGGAGTTATATAAACGAAAATTGTAACGCGACTGGTTTGTGAAAAATTTTACTGTCATATTATTAACATCGGCCGTGTTTTAAGATATAAATAAAGATATATCGAGCGATAAACTTGCTTTGTGTAATCAATCCTGCAATACGCAAGTGACTGATAATAATTATTTACGTACTCGAGGATCACGCGATACACAAAGCTTGAATAACAAACCATCCTTAACGCGAATTATAAACTAATTGCCCGCGGCGGAATAACATCTCGACCGAGACGAATCGAAGCGGAGAAAAAAAAAAAAAAATGCTAATCGCTTCTCCGGATTGCGTAAGCGAAATTAAGCAGCGAAGGAGAGATCACGAGGCGTGTCTCGACCTCCATGAAACACTCGACGAGTACTGCTGCCGTGCGTTAACATTAAACCGCTTGTATAATGTTTTCAATTTTTTTCCCCTCTCCGCACAAGTAAGTTTTTTAATATAGCTAATCTACAAGTGATTCCCGAGAGTAAATAATATGTTGTTTTTTTTTTACGCAACGCCAAACGACCGAGTTCAATACTTATATGCGCGTTTCGATAAGAGGATAACACGTTGTCGGAGGGTCAAGCCTTTAAATACACGGTGTATATCAACACATGATATGCTCTCAATGCGCGTCTTTCTAAACTGTCTCTCTGTCTCTCTATCTCTGTCTCTGTCTGTCTGCCTCTCTCTCTCTCTCTCTCTCTCTCTCTCTCTCTCTCTCTCTCTCTCTCTCTCTCTCTCTCTCTCTCTCTCT
>JBCAUJ010000016.1:4838090-4844446 GCA_038406275.1 Cataglyphis albicans | reverse complement strand
CTTTAATGATACTCTATCTATAAAATAAAATTTAACCCGATATTTAAAAATGTGCAAAAGTTAGAGCGTGTTCAAATGTTCCTCAAAAAATTCAAAATTTTATAAAAAAATGAAGTCTTCCATCGATCCTCGCCAAATTCAATAGGAACCATTTTTTAATGATATTCTATTTATATAATAAAATTTAACCCGATATCTCAAAATGTGCAAAAGTTAGAGCGTGTTCAAATATTTCTCAAAAAATTCAAAATTTTATAAAAAAATAAATCCTTTCACCGATCCTCGCCAAATTCAATATCAATCATCCTTTAATGATACTCTATTCAATTTTCGACATTTTGGAACATACTAAACAAATAAAAAATTGAAAAAAAAAAAAAATTTGTCACTAAAACATAGCTTCCTCTATGAGGAAGCAAAATTGCTATTTCATATCTTCACATAGATACCGTCGTGTTCAAAGAAACTACCCACGCATTTTTCCTTACGTCTTGGCTCTTAATGTCCGTGGGAAAATATACGACAACGTCTGGAAACACTTCATCGCGGATGCGCTTTTCAATGACACTATGCGCGTTTGTCTACCCACGTGGTCTATAGATATATAATATAGGCGACGTTGCCAGAACCGACGGCACGTTTTATCCATTTTCGCGTAAGGTTAACGACCGCCCGGGAGGGGCGAGAGGGAGGGAGGGAGGGAGGGCTCGCCAAACTCGGAACGGATCGACGGAGATTTTGCGCGCGACGACGACGTCAACGACGACGACGGCGGGATGCACCGTGAACGTAATTGGAAGCGCCCGCGTTTAATGTTCCGCGGGCAGACGAAACTTTCCGAGGACCGTAAAGCCGCCCCGGGCCGATTAACCCGGTAAGTACGGTCGTAGGGTAATTAAAACTTCCCAATTTCGCGGAGCATAATAGGACCGCGGGCAGCGTAGCGAGGGTCTTAAGCCGTAAAGGAAGGCTCGATATTTGAATTCTTTTAAAATGTACGATGGTTAATTTAAATGTAAAAGATAATAGTAAATATTTGATTAGCTTTATTTTGGTGACCAAATTTTTTCCAATTTTCTATGCCAATGTTCCAAAACATCAAAAAATCATTTTTTTTTTGAAAATTTTTTTTTTCTAACTTTCCTAACTTTTGAGATATCGGATTAAATTTTTTTTAAATAAATAGAATATTATTAAAAAATGATTGATATTGAATTTTGTGAGGATCGATTTTTTTATAAAATTTTATAAAATAGAAAGAATTCATTTTTTTTATAAAATTTTGAATTTTTTAAGAAATATTTTTAAGAATTTTTAAGAATTTGTACACGTTCTAACTTTTGCAAATTTTTAGATATCAGATTAAATTTTTTTTACACAAATAAAGTATCATTAAAAAATAGTATTGAATTTTATGAGGATTCATGAAAGACTTCATTTTTTTATAAAATTTTGAAATTTTTGAGATATTTGAACACACTCTTAACTTTCAAATTTTAAGATACTGGATTAAATTTTTTGACATAAATATAATATTATGAAGGATGCTTGGTATTAAATTTAATAAGGATCGATGATGATTTCCTCTATGAAAATGTCAAAATTGAAAAACCCGCTTGTTTTAAGAAACTTAAGCGAAATAAAGTGATGAGGAAGCAACGTGCAGGTTTTTAATTTAACACAATTTTCATCTCGTTTTTAAATAATTTCATATTCCATTAACATGTATTAGCGCTTAATGGGACACTTCTGGTGGTCGATCTGTCAAAAGAAATTATTCTTCGCAATTTACTCCAATCTTTGACGTTACCGTCATGACGAAATGTTGAATTCAAATTTTGCGAAAGAATAATTCAATTAATTAATTAAAGAATAATTTTCCTAATTATTATAATTGTATTTCGTGGAGCTTATAAATAGAATGGATGTACATTCGAAACTATTAATGCCCAGACAATTTCGAAAGGAAGCACCCGCTATAAATTAAAACTATATAATTAAATTCTCCAATGTTGTGCGCAGCGCGTTAGAGTCGATAAACAATCCCCGGAGAGATTCGTCTGGAGTGGCCCCCGCCAGACTCGCCAATTTGCCAAGCGCCGTTCTCCGACGTTGCGCAAGAACGGCGCTTGCAAGCCGAGTGCACCCTCAACGTGGGACAATACGCTGCATCCCAAGGCGGCGAGTGCAACGGGAAAAGAGAGAGAGAGAGAGAGAAAGAAAAAAAAAACAGCGACGAAGAGGCTCGCCGTTGTTCTCGATGATAAGAGGCGGAGCGTGTGACTGAGCGAGTGTGAGAGAAAGGAGGGGGAGGGAGGGGGGAGACGATGTAGGGGGACGACGAGAAAAAAAGGAGTTCCCTTGAGTTTCCCTTCCCCGCGACGCAATCGATAAGCGCAATTAAGACTCGCCTTTGAGATAAACGAAACAGAGAGCGAGAACGAGAGCCTTCGCGCTAACGAGAAGGGTTAAAGGCAGGGGTCGGGGGAGGGGGGGAAGAAGGGCTTTTGTCGCAGCCGTCGATTATATCGTTGCCTTTTGGTGGCTCTCGAATCAAACTTGAGAGAAACGATATGCTATATCAGTGGAAAAATAAGTGGCGATGATTGCTCGTACCGTCTGTCAACTTGAGGGATCAGCTGCGAGAGATCAGCTGATGACGCGCGGTACTCTAAGTGCGGTCCGCGTGTAAGTGTCCAACGATCGCACACGATCCTCTCGGCGATTATTGGAAAATCCTCAGTATACCATCGGGCTCCTCGGGCCAGATCAGTCGTGCCAGATCGAAGCAACTGGCGGTCTCCTCTAAATATTACGTAACATTGGCGTGCGATTGGCAGGCAACAAAGTGTGATGCCTCGGCAAGGAACGGAGCTCGGCGAGAAGAAGTCGCGCGGAAGAGATTGACGGAGGAGGATGGATGTGCCCAGGGCGAGAGAAATAGATGGGAAGAGAGAGAGAGAAGGAGGAGGGGAAAGGGGGTGGAGTCGAAGGGGGGAAAGAAGACTTCATGTGTTGAAGAGAATCAGCAATTCTATCCTACAAGGGGACCACTAACCGGCGTGCGGGCCAAGCCATGACGCCGGGGCAACAACCGACGTTGACCTCCACGACACAGTCCATCGTCGGTGCAGCGCTGGTGGCGACGACGAAGACGAGGACGACGACGACGACGATTGTGACTACATTCCCTCTTCCTCTGAGTGTAACAATAATTCGCCGTCATTTCGCACGCCCTGACTTTTTCCTCGTTTGTTCGCGCGGGACCCTAGAAGAGGTTCTATATTGTCCCACATCGTGCGAGGAAAGAGGGAGAAGCCTTAAGAAGTCCCATCAGGTTGTTGAACCAGACAGCGCTTAAACGTAGAGCGTAGCTACGACGACGATGCTGTAACGCGTGTCCTTTAGGCTATTTTCATTAATTCTTTTCCTATGTAGAGTATACGAGTTGCTCACGAGTAAAGAATGATAATTTCAGCGAAATAAATAGACATGACAAAGAATCAGAGCAATAAAATCGTCAGCTGTTATGCGATAATAGGCGAGTAAATCGAATAAAAATAATCGAGGCGAATAAATCGTCTAGCCTTTGGCGATTCGACTCAATCCTCGCGCCTTGATGAGGGAGTGTCTGAAAAAACCGGGTGTCCAATTTATTCGTCGTCACTTGACTCCCTCCTTCCATCGCGTATTCGCGACAACAGATTTCAATATCCATGGCGAAATCGGACTGCCGACTCGAGTAGATAATTAACCGTCCAGACGAGGCGAGCGCCAATTAAAACTAGTTCTCATTTCATCTCAGCTGATCCTTTCGCAAAGTGCGTACGAGATGTTGGCGCAACAACACACCAGCTATGTAATTGGACGTCAATTTGCGAGAAAAATTTAGAAAGAAAGAAATAACGACATTAGCAAGGTCGATTTAATTTTAAATGCATAAAATAAAAATTTAGTATTAAATTTAGTGTAAAAAAATTAGTATAAAAATTGAAATAAATATAAAATATGTTGTTTCGTTTTTTCCTCTCCACAGTTTCTATAAGAAAAGCCCTATCTCTTTTACTTTTTGTAGTCGAAATATCAGATTCAATTGTGCTATAATCATTATCTTTCACCCATAATTTTGACAATTATTCCTCTTATACCTCTCGAATAAATCGGATAATAAATTTCACGGATTTTTCAACGCGAAATATCCACGTGGTGCAAATTAAACGAGACGATCATTTAATTGAATGAATAATTATAGATTAATGATACGAATTAATGAATGGAAAATCATTAAAAGAATACCAGAGTTGAGTGAGTTAATTTTTTTTTTTTTTTTTTTGACTAAATTAAATTTGAAGTTAATGGTCCAAAAATTATCTAAGTTAAAAGTTACTTAAACGAAAATTAATTCAGTTAAAGTTAAGTCAAAAAATTATTAACTTATTAAAATTAAAAGTTAATTCTCGGTCCGAAGAAATCGATACATACGACAAATAAAATATTCGCATTACGATTAATTTTCACGTCACTTTAATACCGATGAATTATTTTAATTTGTACAAAAAAAAAAAAATTAATAAATCAACGTCAACGCATTTAAAAATAAGTTTAAATTTAAAGTCAACACTAGTTTTAGAATTAAATAAGTTAAATTAAAAGCTATTAACCTAACCTAAAAGCTATTAACCTAACCTAACTTTTCAACTTTTTAACTTAACTTTTAACTAGTTACTATTTTCTGAGAAATATTGTTTTCCATTCGTTAAAAATAAATAAATTCGTTAAATAAATGAGCAGTAAAATTTGAGAACTCGTATCACTGATCACTCTCGTTCTCAGAAATATATATATAACATGAACAATCCCGACAAGTGTCGCGCGCACAATTTTGATTCTACACGCGCGTTTATCTCCAAGAATACTTCCAAGAATACTTATATCGAGAATTCGGAGAATGCGATCACGGCTGAAAAATATCCTTCGCTTAAATTCGCGTGCGCCCACGTGTGTAAAAAAAAAAAAAAAAAAAAAATACATACGTGACATTTATTGCTTCGCAAGTGTTCTTGCAAGAGCGCGCAATTGTAAAAGCGAGGTAAATCGCTCTACCGGAATTGAGGATAAATCATCGATGTTTATTAAGTCTCCGTTAAATAAACGTCGTTCGCGACAAAGAAATCCGCAAATAATTTTGACGAACATTTATTTGGCAAAACGAAAATACGCGCGCGCTAATAATTCGTGAAATTTTGCAATCACTTCTCTCTCTCTTTTTCTCTTTCTCTTTCCCTTTCTCAGCGAGTTACTTCGTTATTAAATATTTCCAAATATTCGCAATCGCTCATTAGAGGACGTTAAAAATTGATTTGCTCTTGATTGATGCTCGTCGTTGCTTTTCATAATGTTTTCGACTGATTGTGCTGAGGCAAAAAAAAAAAAAAAAGGATCACGAAGAACTCTCACATTACGCAA
The DNA here is from genome assembly GCA_038406275.1 of Cataglyphis albicans. Classification (NCBI taxonomy): domain Eukaryota; kingdom Metazoa; phylum Arthropoda; class Insecta; order Hymenoptera; family Formicidae; genus Cataglyphis; species Cataglyphis albicans. The sequence goes on along the minus strand of JBCAUJ010000016.1, from coordinate 4,838,980 downwards.
ATAGAGCGAGAAGCGTTGCACGCTTCGGTAAGGTGATCGGGTGAGGAATGAAATGTTGGGCGAAAGTGACCGAGACACGTGTCTTATATTCATGAAATTTCATAAGCACGAGGCCCTTTGTTTTTATTATCTCTGTACAAAAACAGTCGAAAAAATTATAGATTTTCTCTTTGTTAAAGATTTAATTTCCTTCTGGAGTTCACGGCATATGTACAAGCGGGAAATAATAGCCATCGTATTAACCTAAAAACTAAATATAATTATACATTGATATAATAGATATAATAATTATAATTCATTATAATTAATAGTAAATCTACGAGTCTACAGATTCGAGTATGTGTGTAAACGTATCCGTGTGCTTCAAGTGTCACTTCTCGCGCCGCATCCGCGAAATCTGTGTATGTGTCGGGTGTAAGTGTGTGTGAGAGTGTATTTTGTATGTGTATGTATGTGTATATATGTTTGTGTGTGTGTGTGTATGTGTGTAATACTCGTGGACATGCGTGTAGACTTGTTTAAAGCGAATTTTATACAGAATTCATCGAGTGGCGTTTCGCTCGCTGTCAACGCGCAGAAATGAGTGGGATCTTTTTCTTTATATATGTATATATATCCGCGCTCTCCTACCGAATAAGTGCACCGACAGGGTGCCGCCGAATTCGCAATCTCGCTCAATCCTATTGCAAGAGTCTGAAATCGCTAAACGAGTCCGCTCATCAATTTGTATAAGTAATTTGTCATCACAATTATATTGAGGGGGGCCTGTCTTCATCGAATTGAGCACCCCTGTCGGGCTTTGCACGCTCTCTCTCTCTCTCTCTCTCTCTCTCTCTCTCTCTCTCTCTCTCTCTCTCTCTCTCTCTCTCTCTCTCTCTCTCTCGCGCACA
>JBCAUJ010000016.1:4825590-4835590 GCA_038406275.1 Cataglyphis albicans | reverse complement strand
TATTGTGTCAAAGTGCCACGTGAATTTTGCGCTCCGATTAAAGCAACGACTCGATTTAAAAAAACGCAAAACGCATCACGCGAACAAAGATTCTCTCTCTCTCTCTCTCTCTCTCTCTCTCTCGCACGTATACGTAATACATATACGTACCATTTACATACACCGTTATGTATAGTAAGCGCCCGCGCGCGCGCGTGCGCGCGCGCGCGCACTGATCGTGTTAGGTCGTTACATACGGAGATTGCTTATATTGTCTCTCTTTCTCTATTCTTAGTATAATCACAGACATGGTTTCTATAATTGCTACGTACACACAGAGCCTTCCCTCATTCGACGCCGAACACGATAAGTTCCCTTCCCTCCCTCCCTCCCCATCTCTCTCTACCTCCCACCATCATTCTCTTTTCCATTTATCCGTTCGATCTTTCGCACAGACGTACATACTCGTTCTTCTTCTCCTTTTCTTTTTTTTTTTTTTTTTTCATGCACTCTCAGAGACTCTCGCGCGCTCGGGAAAATTTTACGGAGAAAAATTTACGTGAAACGAAATTTTGTATTACTTTTCAATTTTATGTATTTTTATTACGTATAGAATGTACAATGAAATTCGTGACGTCGACACAATAAATGGATCTCGTTTCCCGTCGTTATCGCGAATATCAGTTCGGTCGAGTAATTGAAGAAAATCTCGACGCCGCGAGCACGAAGCAGACACGTGACCAATCGAGCGAACTCGATTATTATTATTATTATTATTATTATTATTATTGTCGAAGCGAGCAAACGTATTGGATGAGCGCCCACACACCGGGTTCAGTTATTCTCTCTTTCGCTTTCTCTCTCTCTCTCTCTCTCTCTCTCTCTCTCTCTCTCTCTCTCTCTCTCTCTCTCTCTCTTTTCTGAATCATTCCCAATCATTTCTGAAACATCCACAATCGTACGTCATACATCAAGCAATTTTACTTACCGAGACCGACTCTCCATAGTAAAATATAACGCCCGTGTGCCTTCCCGTGGATAAAATCACAGTAATTTTATACGTCGTGTTTTGCTTTCTTCCACATGTCTCTCCCTCCCTCTCTCTCTCTCTCTCTTTTTTTCACGCGAAAGATAATATACAATTCGTTCAATTGTGTACACGCCCGAGGACGATTTCGCTTCGTCCCTTTCGTCCTCGCACGTGTACATGGTGTTCTATATAACGCTTATATATATATGTATATATATATACATATATGTATGTACATATAAATTCGCGCGCTATCGTGAAATTTGTACGTGTATGTGTGTAAGTGTGTATGCACATTTGAAAGTTCGACTTGAGATTTCTAACATCGAAACTCGCTGCTCAACCTAACCTAACCTAACCAGTAGTCGAAATACGCAAGATTTTTATCTGCCGAGAGAGAGAGCCGATCTCTCATGAAAATATAATTTACAAATGTAAAACGAATTTGCATCCTTCGTTATCGCTTCATTACATTCTCTCGAATTTTATGTACTTGACTCTCCCGCGAAATTGAATACCGCCGATAAATGACTCGCACGAAAGAAATGTCGTGCGTCATAAATTTAATGTTTGTTCGATTAGAAATTAGCGGTATGCGTGTCTTTATTTCTGCATGAATGTGTATGTGTGACTCGGTGATAATCTCCATTGACAGTGCGAGATTCGAGGAAATCCCCGAAAACAAAAAACGATCGACTCTCAATCCCGTGGCTCTCAATTTTAAGATCGTACAAACCGACGCGAGATGGAAATGGGAACCGGCATTGTTGCAAGAAATTAAATTGTAAATAGCTTTCGACGCAAAGGACAAAACACTCATTCTCTCCCGTGCATCCGGAAATGATTCGAATATGAATTATTAGCATCATTTGGGATGTCGCGAAAAAAAAATATAGATATCTCGTTGCTTCTCGTCCAAAGTTATTTACGATTCAATGAAAAATATACAAAGCGATCGATCGCTTCCCTCTCGCGTGCGTCCGCGTCGTAAAATATCCGTCGCTCCGGTGTGTACGAACCTTAATCCGAAATACGACGTGACAAAGTACGTGGAAGAAAGACGCATTCGGGAAGGATGCGAGAGATAGAGAGATGTTATGTGGATACATATGTTCGGTGTGCGTGCGTGCGTGCATGTGTGTGTGTGTGTGTGTGTGTGTGTGTGTGTGTGTGTGTGTGTGTGTGTGTGTGTGTGTAAATGTATGAGTAGGGTTCCTTTACTCCCTCGAGAACGGAGGGACGGTGAGGCTGGCTGGTCTTCGTTGTTCCTCCCTCGCGTGGTTGCTGTTGTCACGAGAGACACTCCGGAGGTTACGCGAATGAAGGAGATGCTGAGATCAATTAGACGGCTGCTAGAGAGAGCTTCGAGCTCGCTCCGTTCTTCCTCGCTGCGACGGCCGCGCGTTCTTTTCCTTATGGAAGAAAAAGAAGATGATCGCTCTGATGGAGCGATTGATGATGATCCAAAAGGAATCCAGGCGTCAGATTGAGGAGTACCAATCTGATCCTCTCTCTTTCTCTCTCTCTCTCTCTCTCTCTCTCTCTTCGATTCTGATTTAATTCTGACTTCCTCTTCTCGCGACGATAGATCGCGGATTAGCCGCCGAGAGAGAATACATTCCTCTTGTTGGAGAAGACACCTTCTTCTTTGCGCGCAGAGGAGGATCGGGTTATGCGCGAGACTGGACTAGAGTCGTTCGAGTCGACCGACGCGCGTGGACGAGCTCGCGTTCCCGAAGGATGGACTCTCCCCGTTAGCAGGAACTCGCACGAACGTGGCTAGAGGACGATAGGTTGTAACTGGGAAACGGGAGAGATAAAGAGTCGACGGGATGATGGGACCCTCGACTCTTCGCTTCGAGGCTCTCTCGGTGCAGACCGGGAAAAGGGAAAGAGAAGTATAGAGGGAAAATGTATGAAGAGAACGAGCGCAACAAGGAGGACGCGCGCACGCAGTTGGGGGAGTCCATGAAAGATCGAGCGCGCGCGGACCCGCACGGTCCGACGCGACGCGACACACACGGGATATCACATATCACGAGATGTACGTGCGCTTAATTTTTACAATATTTCGAGAGCGTGGACGCGAGTGACGGCGAGCGCGAGCCCGGCGATTCAACTGGAGACGTACGCGGCGATCTGCTCGCTGAACTGCGGATGCTCCAATAATAAGGAGTCCTTGCAGCTCTCGAATTGCTGCTGCTGTTGCTGCGGCGACGATTGCTGCGGCGGCAGTTGATGTTGCTGCGACTGATGATGATGCTGGTGTTGCTGTTGCTGGTGTTGCTGGTGGTGGTGGTGATGGTGATGATGGTGGTGTTGCTGGGACGAGATCTCGTCCGGATTCTCGGGCTCGGTCCGCTCGTACAGCACGCAGATGGAACCATTCTCGCCGATTCTATACGACACCTCCGACGGGTCGATCCACATGGTGAGCTCGCTTGGGAACAGGCTGTGCAGAACGGTCGGCAGCAGGCCGACGTTGGCGCCGGCTTGAGCGATCACCGGATCCATTTTACCGTTGATGCGTATGCAACGGTAGCCGGAGCCGCGATTTGGCCGATCCGGGAACCAGTGGTCCCGATAACGATGGCGCAACACCTCCGTCAGCGATGACTTGAACATCTCCAATTGACGTTCCGACAGCTGACCCGCCTGCAGGCGCAGCAAGTGCACCAGAAAATCCGCCGCCGACACAATTTCCAGTCTCATGGTCGGTTACCCAGGGCGAGAACGCAGTATCGACGATATGATGAAAATCGGCAAATGGAAATAGCGTGGCGCGCGAATAGATCACGCCGATGATGACGCACTACTCCGCGTTGCTCCGCGAATAAAACACACTCTGTCTCGCCACCCTTCGATTCTTCTCCCTCCCTCCTCTCTCTTTCTCTCTCTCTCTCTCTCTCTCTCTCTCTCTCTTTCTCTCTCTCTCTCTCTCTTCGCTCCTCTCGCGATCTAATCTCCGGTCGATTTTGGATTCGCACACTTTGCGAGGGCGATGATGCGGGAGGAGATACGCGCGTGTCACGGGTCACGGCGCGGCGATGAATAGCCTCGACGGCGCTGATGCCGAAAGAATCGCACGGTACGGGTTACGACAAAATGGCGTCGTCGCCACGTTGCTGCGTAGCACTCTACAGCCCTCGTCGTGCGACGTCGACCCTCCAGCGCGGATGAGCTTAACCGCCGGAGCGTCCCACGAGGTTTCCCGTCGACGGCGATATTATGGCGATGCGACGACGAGGATCCGGCGCGCCGTTAGGTTGGTGTGTTAGGCGAGGATCGATTTTTACGGATGAGCGGTGTGCGCGTCGTCACCTCCGTCGCGTCGTCCTCTCTTCGCGAATTTGCGCTCGTCGAGTTCCTTTCTCCTCTCGCTTCGGACGATCAAACGCGCGTCGCTCCACACGGCTCCCGCTTCGTCGGATCTATCCTGATTGAGATTTCGATGATGAGTCGAGGACCTGGCTCGATCGCCTAATACGCTTTGGATATATCTCTTCAATCCTGCGATCGGATATCCTCTTCGCAAACCTTCCACTCTCCCTCTTCCCGTACTCTGGTCGACGAAACTTTCTCACGACGCCTTGAACCGATCACCTCCTTCTTTCTCTATCTCTCTCTCTCTCTTTCTCTATCCGACTCGCGGAACTCCCGCACACATCGACTGTCGACGACTTTCTAATGGCAGCGCTCGCTACGACGGATGAGGTAGCCTCGTCCCTTTGTTCGAGCAACGTCGAATGGGGGATTTGTGTCCCGACGACGACCAATCGTACCTCGACGGCACCCACCTCGACGATGGTGACGCTTCACCACGTGACCGGGGCGCTGCGCGCGGTCAATGCGCAACCCGCACCAGCTGCCTGTCCCCGAATACAGGCCGTCTGCGTGCGCCAGTGACTCTCAAATCCAACTGTAAATACACCGCGATATCGGGTGTATGTATTTATTTACCACGCAAATCGAGATCTCTGCGAGATGTTGTGAGAATCGAACTCACGTTATCTCCTGCTCACATTTGTACACGTAATTCAACTGTGTTGCGATGCCAAAACCATTTATATCGAACGCTGCTGATGCCTTTGCTTGCACAAGCATAGGGTTTATAGTCATATAACCGATCCTTTTTTTTGGTCTCTTTTAGATATGTCAATGATTATAGGATTCATTGTTTAATTAAAGAGAGACGATAGGCCTGTAGAGTACGAGGACTGGAAACATCGCGCGTCCTTGTAACTTGAAACATTTTGTATACCATAAACGCTTCGAATCAAAACAGCAGCGAAACGATTAGCTTCGAGTACAAAGTTTATGAATTTTTTCTTACCCTCGCAGCTAAAAAGCTCTCTTTTTCGAAATAATGAAAATTTCGAAAATTTTTAACGATTGGCTAACAGCAAGTTAGACAAAAAATATAACCGCGATCACTCGTCACACGCAATACCTCGTGGTCTCGAAATTCCATTTGTACTAGCTCCTGGAAAAAAGCTCTTTGTTTGCCTCTATTCTACGGATCGTAGAATACCGAAGTAGAGTCACACGGGCTGCACGTTCTCACCGCGCGTTCCTAATTGCCTTGCGTCAATACGAGAGCCGTGAGCACCACTGACCCCACAGGTTTTTAAGCACCAATGGGGGGAGAAACATGAGCGGAGAAGCAACGCCGATCGCTAGAGAAAGCGCGTAGGTTACAATACCATACAACTATATACGAGTAGCTCGGCTAGCTAAAAACCACTCCGTCCGACCCGCGATTTAGCCAGAAACTCGAACAACAACGGAGCGGAGAGAGGAAGGGAAAAAAAAAAAAAAAAGTCCGACCCTATTCCAGCCGAACCCTTTTCCCTTTGACGTGCAAGCTTCGTACCCCTTTTCAATCGACAAAGAGGAGAGGAGGAAGAAAAGAGAGAAAGAGAGGGGAGGAGAAAGAGGGAGACGACACGCAAATTATTCGTTCGCTTATTTCAAGCCCTTCGTCACAACGTGACTAATGCAAGGTTCGGGAAAGCCCGCTGAAAGGGCTTCGGTTCTTCGCGGATAATGCGTTGGACAAAGAGTCTCGCGCTCGCGTCTTCGTCGTCGAAGCGCGGAAAAGCGTCCGCGTCGCGCGCGGTGAGGGAGGAGCTGTGGGGGGGGGGGAAGGGGGAGGGGAGAAGAGAGGCGGAATTCGACGCATCCTCCCTCGCATCAGCGGAAGGCATGAAAGCTGATTCGATTCCGCCGAACCGCGTCGCTATGTGGAGCATTTCATTCGTAATTCCGGGAGCTTGCCACTGCCAAGTTGGCAACCGAGTCGCCGATCGATAAGCACGGATTAACCGCCGGTGCGCGGCCGGCTTCGTTTTCCCTCCCTCCCTCCCTCCCTCCCTCCCCCTCACCCCGCCGACGCTTCAATTTTCCCGGCGCTCGCCGGGAAAATCCACGACGGCGGCGCGCGACGCGAGGTTTTTCGCGATAAAAATCGCGCGCTCGCCGATAAAAGCACCTCGGTGGCTCTTCGATCGAGGAAATTCGAGATAAATTTTATTTTAAGCGCCTTGATTGCGTAAACCAACTATCGGGAGACGATTCCGATCACGAGCAAAGGAAAAAGGGTCGCAAATAATATCAATCGTCCGAGGACGAGGTTATGTTTCGCGAAAATTTTACAAATCAATTGTTTCGTGTACGTTTTATCACTCCGATACCACGATACCGCTTCCGTTCGCGCGACTTGTTATGTTCCGCGATGTGTAAGAGAAAACAATAAAAAAAAAAAAAATGCTGAATTCGCGAGTCGCGATATCTTGTGTTGATATCGTCCAAGTGTACGCTACAGTCTGCGATGTTGAAAGAGTTTGAAATTGTTTTAGCGATGTTACCAGAGTATTATCAGAGTTGGGTAACTTGATTTTTTTTTTTTTTTTTTATATATTGAGGTAGGTTTAAAATTAATGGCCCAAAAATTAACTTAAAGTAACTTTTAAAGTTTGCTTTACAATTTACTTAGGCGAAAATTAACTCAACTAAAGTTATGTATAAAAATTATTATGTTATTAAAGGTAAAAATTAATTCTCTATCGAATTGCGAGTCGACAAATTCGACAAACTTGTTTGACAAATGAAATATTTGCATTACGACTAATCATTTTCACATCAATATAGACTTTAATGCAGATGAATTATTCGAAGTTGTATAAAAAAAAAGTTAATAAGTTAACGCATTAAAAAATAACTAATTTAATTAATTTAAATTAAAACCTAATACGATTAAAATTAACTAAGTTAAGTTAAAAGTTATTTACTTAACTTAAAAGTTGAAAAAAAAAAAAAAGTTAATAACTTTCAACTTAATTTAGTTAATTTTAAGCGTATTAACTTTTAACTTAAATTAGCTACTTTTATTATTTATAATCATCATTAACCCTGGATATCATAAAGATCCATGTGTGCGGATCAAAACATCCCAAAGTGTACCGAGGCGAATGAGAATAACGCGTAATGTTTCTTCGAAATTTTCCAATCTTGTAACACCCTTCGGACAGAAATCTATATTTCGCATCCCATGTAATAACATACGAAATGCATGTCGTCCGAGCGCGAGAACGAAATATACGCCGAACGCGCGGCGCGATCGCTCGGGTAGGGAAGGGAAGGGAAGGGATGGAAAGGAAAGGGAAGGGAAGGGAAGGGAAGGGAAGGGTGCCGTATATTCAAATTACGGGGTGACCCTTCTCGAAAACTTGACGAAGGGGTGGCACTCGGGTATTACGGACGGTGGTGGTGTGTATCGGTAGTAAGCTCGCCGGGAAAGGTTCTCCAAAATCAATAGGGCCTCCTGGGTTGTTGCTCGGGGCCTGGCCCTCTCCTGGCGCGCGTCCCGTTCATTCTGCCTTCCCGCGTGACGGGCTACCGCTTGAAAATCCCTGATCCCCCCGGACGGAACTGCCATACACCACGCAAAGCTACCATTTTCTCTTCGCGCGCGCTCTCCCCCCCCCCTCCTCTCCCCCCCCCCCCCCGCCGCTGCCGCCGCCGCCGCCGCGAGACTCGATTCGACTCCCTGCCCCCCCTCTTCCGCCGCTGGTGGCTTCAGGTACCGAGGACCCCCGCTCGGCAAAATCTTCCCGCGAGAAGTCCCGTGAGAAACATTCTCGAGAGATCGGACGCGACAATTAGTCGCGCGTGACTCACCATTAGAGGGCAAAAAGTTCGTAGGAAAAGGAACAAGGGTGTCTATTCAAATTCTATAAAAAAAAAAAAAAAGGAAGAAAATATTTAAAGAAACCTTCTTTTTGGTGCAACTTCCTAAATTAAGTTTCTCTATTATATGCGTTTTCTAAATTCTAATGACTAAAAGTACAATAAATAAGGAATATGCACTCCGTATTGAATACATATAAACAGATATATATATTTATAATATATTTTAAATACATAATTACATAATTCTCTCAATTGACAGCTGACTGCTTGCGATATGAGAACAAAATTATCAAAGAGAGAATTTAAAAAAAAATTAATAAAACATTTTCTATGTTTTTCCAGGAAGTAGACACCCTTAAGAAGGTTGGATATAAAAAAAAGGAGCACAATCGCAATTTAAAAACAAAAAAATTAATAAAACAGTTTTTATGGTTTTCTGGGACATGAACACCCTTAAGAAAATATGATATAAAAAAACGGAGCAACTTAAAAAAAAAAAAAAATTAATAAAACAGTTTTTATGGTTTTTCAGGAAGTAGACACCCTTAAGAAGGTTTGATATAAAAAAAAAAAAAAAAAACGGAGCACAATCACAATTCTAAGACATTCTAGGGAAGATATTCAAGATATCAAAATACTGTAAAAAAAAAAAAAAAAGAATATGCAAATGTATCTTCGAGCGAGTCGAATCGCGATCTCACGAGCACGTCACCGATTCAGGCCGCTGATGGCTGAGACTTGCGAGAGCGATGACATAAGAGACGTTGCAAATGGATCTTATTTCTTGACGTCTGAATTTCCACCACGCGCTTTTTCAAACGCGAGAGAGTTGCTCTCGCAAAGACATCCGCCGTCCCACTTAACGAGGATATGGTGCGCGATATAATCGACCGGCGTCTAATTTGGAACCCTCTTCCCGGAATCGCCGCCTTCGAGGAACGTGGAATTAGTAGACGCCAGGAGCTTTGAGGGTCCTGGGAATATGTCGGCAACGAGACGAGGCGAGACACGTGGTCGAGCACATGTGTAGGAAATGTCAAAGTGGTCGAGCACGTGTGTAGGAAATGTCAAAATAAAAAAAAAAAGAGGAAAAATATCCTTTCGGCATAACTTTTATCACAAAATGTCCCGTCGACTTTGATGCAGAGAGAAAGTAACGGATCATTTTTCAATGGAGAATAAATGGCAATATTATTTCATGCACATTATCGTTCGTCACGATTACTAGAATGTTGCCTGGCTGTTACGAGACAGCGCTGCCTCGACGAGTTTCACGCCGTATCCTAGAAACTTTATCTGAGGCCGTGCATCAGGACCGCTCCTCCGAGTTGCACGAAGCGAAGGCGGAGCGGCGAGCAGAGGCCAAAGATCGACGAGCCTGGAGGAAACGAGGATCTCGATTTCTCGGTCGCGCTCGAGTAGCGTTCGAAGCGTGGAAAAGCTGCGAGAGATCAGACAAGCGGCGCCCACGTGTTTTAAGAACGATCTATGAATTTTTTTTTCCAAAGGACGCCGTGGGAAAAATACAAAAAAGTAACAAAATTGTGCCCTCAAAATTGATTCCACAAAATTATCGTATCAAAGATTCGAATGTGAATCTAACTCTTTTTTTTTTTTATTTAACATAATCTACAGGAATACCAAATTCCATAAACGAATAAATTTAAGCATGCAAATAAGAATGAGAAACGCAGATTATAAGAGGAAAAAAAAAAAAAAAAAAAAAAAAAAAAAAAAAAAAAAAAAAAAAAAAACCCAACCCCCCCCCCCCTCCCCCCCCCTTCACTCCCCCCAACCCCC